>JALPQI010011461.1:0-21812 GCA_025490895.1 Thaumatotibia leucotreta | reverse complement strand
CTTAGAAGAAGGGGCGGAGGAAGAGCGAGGGGTGGAAGTCGGCAAGGCGGTCACATTCAGCGTGGACGCGGCCGGCGCGGGCGAGGGCACCCTCGAGCTCGTCGTGTCCACGCCGTCAACCACTGTCAAAGCTGAGGTCAGTCAAGCCGCGTTTTCACTTAGTGTTCTGAGCGAGCATTCACTTGTTCGTGGGCTGATGAACGACCTTTTTTCTATGTGAAATCCTGTTTTCATCTGCCCAAGAAAGAATGAATGCTCGTTCTGAACACCTATAACCAAGAGTAAGGCACTGGTCTCACCGCGAGCTACTAAGCTATGAACTATCGGCTATAAACACGATTAAAAGATACGCGCTCCCGTGTAAACAAAAGAGACACGGCGATACTCGCCCAGCTGTCAGCTATTAACGCCGGGCGAGTATCGCCGTGTCTCTCTTATTTACTCGGAAGTGCGTATCTTTTGTTCGTGTTTATAGCCCATAGTTCATAGCTTAGTAGCTCAAGGTGAGACCAGTGCCCAAGGCCTGTAGTTCTTACGTAAGTTGTAAGGACGGAGCTATACAAAGGAATGAAAGGCAAACATCATTGTCTCATTAGTTTAGCGCCGTCACTATAATTTACGTACGAACTCACTGATTTAATCCCGGCCTAAGAACTTATAGGTGAGCGGTATACCGCCGCGAAGCTGAGTATGTGAGCTCGATCCCCACATCGGACGTTGGTAAACTTGGTCTTTTTTCTTTGCTAAATGTAAACTAATGTTTATTATTTATGAGTAAGTTAGGGTGAATATACGAGTGGCAGACCATGCACCGATAGTGCACCAATAAGGTCACTAGTTACGTTTTCCAACAAATCGACAATATGAAACAAAAAATACATACAAATATTTTGCTAAACTAATCTAGTGATCTATGTAATATGTAAATCAATATATCAAAGCGTCTTCTTTTGTCTATCTAATGCCCTGGCCACGACATTGGTCTAAGGCGACCAGCGGCGAGCGAATCCATGAGTTGGAGCGGGATGCCGATATGGATACCATACCTTAGACCAATGTCGTGGCCGAAGCGTAATGCTGTTATATTCTAATACCGTTTCTAATCTTGTTCAATTCAGGTGGTCGCAGTTGCACGCGGCCTATACGACGTCACATTCGTGCCTGTGTCCCGTGAGCCTCACCGCGTATCGGTCACATTCAACGAGCAGCCGGTGCCGGGCAGCCCATTCGTGTGCCGCGTTAGCGAGCCGCACACATACGTGCAGATCGGTATGTTCACTGTTATGCCATGTTGTACGGCGTCACTTTCGTTCCTGGGTCCCGTGAGCCTCATCGCGTATCGGTCACGTTCAACGAGCAACCGGTGCCGGGTAGCCCTTTCGTGTGCCGCGTTAGCGAGCCGCACACATACGTGCAGATCGGTATGTTCGCTGTCATGTCATCTTGTACGGCGTGAGTTTCGTTCCTGGGTCTCGTGAGCCTCACCGTGTATCGGTCACGTTCAACGAGCAGCCGGTGCCGGGCAGCCCGTTCGTGTGCCGCGTCAGCGAACCGCACACATACGTGCAGATCGGTATGTTCACTGTTATGCCATGTTGTACGGCGTCACTTTCGTTCCTGGGTCCCGTGAGCCTCACCGCGTATCGGTCACGTTCAACGAGCAGCCGGTGCCGGGCAGCCCATTCGTGTGCCGCGTCAGCGAGCCGCACACATACGTGCAGATCGGTATGTTTGATACCATGTCATGTTGTACGGTGTGAGTTTCGTGCCTATTTTCCGTGAGCTTCACCGCTTATGCGCTTATCGGTCACATTCAAAAAGTAGCCGGTGCCGGGCAGCCCGTTCGTGTGCCGCGTCAGCGAGCCGCACACATACGTGCAGATCGGTATGTTCGCTGTTATGCCATGTTGTACGGCGTCACTTTCGTTCCTGGGTCCCGTGAGCCTCACCGCGTATCGGTCACATTCAACGAGCAGCCGGTGCCGGGCAGCCCATTCGTGTGCCGCGTTAGCGAGCCGCACACATACGTACAGATCGGTATGTTCACTGTTATGCCATGTTGTACGGCGTCACTTTCGTTCCTGGGTCCCGTGAGCCTCACCGCGTATCGGTCACGTTCAACGAGCAGCCGGTGCCGGGCAGCCCATTCGTGTGCCGCGTAAGCGAGCCGCACACATACGTACAGATCGGTATGTTCGCTGACATGCTATTTTGGATGGCGTGAGTTTCGTGCATGTTTAGCCCGATCGTGTGCCAAACCAGCAGGACTTTCGGGCTTTAGTCCCGCGAACCGAACAAAGCGAACGTTACCATGGGGTCGCCCATTCAAAGAGCTAATTGCGCTACACATGTAGAAGAAGTAATAGGATAAAATAAATAGAAATAGAAAAATATTTATTTGTGACACACAATACATGACTTTACAACATACACATTTAAAAGGACAAGAAACAAAGTTTGCCACAAGAAATGGAAAAATTATTCGAGTAAAACTTAAAGACAATGTTATTATGTCCTATGTTTATTGTATACTTATACGTGATACGTGCCTATGTCACTCTCACAATTGAGATGCAACTCACAATCACGATTTGAAGTACTGTCGTCATAATTGCGTACTGAAGAATTGACAAACGCTACATTATATTGCTATGTTACACATTGATCTTTCGTTAAGAAAATTGGTTGGGTGCTTTTCATTACCATATCTTGTAAATTTTAAATAGTAGTGCCGGTTTGACTAGCCACGTATAGATCCAAACACTTAAATATGTCTATTTACAGGAGGCATCGCGACCGTGGAAGTAGACGAGAACATCTCCGACGTAGAAGTCGTGTCACCTACGGGCGCGCGCGTGTCCGAAGCGCAGATAGAAGACGCGGGGCTGGTTACCTTCCCTGCCAACCGGGTGGGGCGATACCTGGTGCGGAGCGCGAGGGGACCGCTGGCGGAGGTCGAGGCGCTCGACGCTAACGCGGTCAAGGTGCTGTCTATTGGCGACGCCGTTGCGCACCGACCTGCCATACTCACCGGTAAGTGTTACAGACTGAAAGATACTGCAGATAGAAGGAGCGGGGCTAGTTACCGTCCCCGCCAACCGGGTTGGGCGATACCTGGTGCGGAGCGCGAGGGGACCGCTGGCGGAGGTCGAGGCACTTGACGCTAACGCGGTCAAGGTGCTGTCTATTGGCGACGCTGTTGCGCACCGACCTGCCATACTCACCGGTAAGTGTTTCATACTGAAAGATACTGCAGATAGAAGAAGCGTGGCTGGTTACCTTCCCCGCCAACCGGGTGGGGCGATACCTGGTGAAGAGCGCGAGGGGACCGCTGGCGGAGGTCGAGGCACTCGATGCTAACGCGGTCAAGGTGCTGTCTATTGGCGACGATGTTGCGCACCGACCTGCCATACTCACCGGTAAGTGTTACAGACTGAAAACTGCAGATAGAAGAAGCAGGGCTGGTTACTTTCCCCGCCAACCGGGATGGGCGATACCTGGTGCGGAGCGCGAGGGGCCCGCTGGCAGAAATCGAGGCGCTCGATGCTAACGCGGTCAAGGTCCTGTCTATTGGCGACGCTGTTGCGCACCGACCTGCCATACTCACCGGTAAGTGTTACGGACTGAAAACTGCAGATAGAAGAAGCAGGGCTGGTTACTTTCCCCGCCAACCGGGATGGGCGATACCTGGTGCGGAGCGCGAGGGGACCGCTGGCGGAGGTCGAGGCACTCGACGCTAACGCGGTCAAGGTGCTGTCTATTGGCGACGATGTTGCGCACCGACCTGCCATACTCACCGGTAAGTGTTACAGACTGAAAACTGCAGATAGAAGAAGCAGGGCTGGTTACTTTCCCCGCCAACCGGGATGGGCGATACCTGGTGCGGAGCGCGAGGGGCCCGCTGGCAGAAATCGAGGCGCTCGATGCTAACGCGGTCAAGGTCCTGTCTATTGGCGACGCTGTTGCGCACCGACCTGCCATACTCACCGGTAAGTGTTACAGACTGAAAACTGCAGATAGAAGAAGCAGGGCTGGTTACTTTCCCCGCCAACCGGGATGGGCGATACCTGGTGCGGAGCGCGAGGGGACCGCTGGCGGAGGTCGAGGCTCTCGACGCTAACGCGGTCAAGGTGCTGTCTATTGGCGACGCCGTTGCGCACCGACCTGCCATACTCACCGGTAAGTGTTACAGACTGAAAGATACTGCAGATAGAAGAAGCGAGGCTGGTTACCTTTCCCGCAAACCGAGTTGGGTGATACCTGGTGCGGAGCGCGAGGAGACCACTGGCGGAGGTCGAGGCACTCGACGCTAACACGGTCAAGGTGCTGTCTATTGGCTACGCTGTTGCGCACCGACCTGCCATACTCACCGGTAAGTGTTACAGACTGAAAGATACTGCAGATAGAAGAAGCGGGGCTGGTTACTTTCCCCGCCAACCGGGATGAGCGATACCTGTTGCGGAGCGCGAGGGGATCGCTGGCGGAGGTCGAGGCGCTCGACGCTAACGCGGTCAAGGTGCTATCTATTGGCGACGCTGTTGCGCACCGACCTGCCATACTCACCGGTAAGTGTTACAGATTCAAAGATACTGCAGATAGAAGAAGCGGGGCTGGTTACCTTCTTCGCCAACCGGGTGGGGCGATACCTGGTGCGGAGCGCGAGGGGACCGCTGGCGGAGGTCGAGGCACTCGACGCTAACGCGGTCAAGGTGCTGTCTATTGGCGACGATGTTGCGCGCCAACCTGCCGTTCTCACAGGTTAGTCTTGATGACTGAAAAGTACTTGGAGGCGCCCCCTGAGCGCTTATATGACCAAACACCGGTTTCGCGGGGGCAAAAATGTACCAGCGCTAGTGATTCATTAAATATCGACTTAGTTTATCGATATCCATAAAAATATTTTTTTTAACCATCATTAATCATTATCATAACTAAATTAATGGCTAAGTTGGAATACGTTTAACTATGTGCAAACCTCTTTCTTTCAAACTTATCGCAACTATAAACAACCGATATCTGACATTAACCGTGTCGAGTCACTTTTGACAAACCATTGAATCGTTGAATAATTCATCTAGTACCTATAACAATATTATTTTGCATTCCGGTCAATTAAATCTGCCTTTTTGTTTCTTGAGGCGGCTAAAAATGCCACGCAAGAAAAAAGTATCCGGAAAATAAATGTAACTGAGTCATAAAACAGAAATTCGTCAAAACTATAAATTGATTGAATTTGCTCCAATTACTACAGTTGACCTAGAAAGGTCGTTTAGTTGGCTAAAATGGATATTGTCACCCAGGCGACGAAGATTAAAGCCTGAAAATGTAGAAAAAATGTTGATTGTGTATTATGAAAATTACATTAAATATTAAAGATAGTTAATTCCTCAAAAAGTTTATTTTTGTATATATAGTTTCCTTCTTCATTAAAATTCTTGAAATTACACAACGGTTGTACGACATTTTTATCGATATCAAATAATAAAATTTGTTTACTGTGTCCTCGCACTATTAAACGTCAGTACAGATTTGCCCCCGCGAAACCGGTGTTTGTATATGACGCAATTACGAGATATCTTATCAAGAAACTAAATCTCACCGTTTACCGAGCTATTTGGCCACTACCACTGCTACAAAGTATTTGACACTGACTATTTGTTACCCTTGCCAAACCTCACACAGTGGCAATAGCATGTATGAAACAAACGCGTTAGTATAATCGCACAGTCTAAACTCAAGTAGGTGCACGCATGACATGCTTGTGTCTTGTGAGCCGATAGTGTACTGTGAGTGAGGTAAAACATGCCAGAGTAGCTATAGATACATTCAAATACTTAAATACGTAATAAAAACAACCATGGTTACTACCGACTGAGCTACAAAGACCGGCTATATCAGATACCGTGCTCTTACTAAAGTTGCAGTTTGAAAGTAACAGATCTATGTATATATCTGATATCATGAGTAGCGAGGCGTGTGGCGGAGCGTCCATATTAAACAAACGCTTACCCTTAGCGGCAATCGGCGGCGCGTCAATCGTTCAAGACGATGTTAAACAAATGCCAACGAATGCGCGTGGCCTGAGTGCATGCCGGTCAAATCCCTTGAGCGATTGACGCCCCGCGGACGCGTCCCTCGGGTGTCTAGACCTTAGACTCATCATCATCATTACTTAAGAGCTACGCTTTTGTCGGCGGAGTAATCTCCATTCCTCTCTGCAAGTCTTTTGACTTCTGAAAACGACTCGACAGCTACTTTTTCCTTTAACTGGTTGAGGTGTGTAATTCTTGGCCTTCCTCTTGCCCTAGATCTTCCCCTCTAGGATATTCAGAAAGAAGCTGTCGTATCGTATCAGGTGGCCTATCATCGTGCCTCTCATTCTTTACCGAATCCAGTAGGCATCGCTTTTCTTACGGCCTTAGACTTAAACAACGAATTGATTCCAGTGAGCACAACAAACGCGGGCGCGGGCCGTCTGTCCGGCCGCGTGACGTGCGGCGGGCAGACCGTGCCGCACTCGATGCGGCGCCGCGGCGGCGGCCGGCAGGAGCTGGTGTGGCACCCGGCGCGCGCGGCTCCGCACCGCCTCTCGCTGCTGTGGAGCGGCGCGCCTGTGTCGCGCGAGCCGCTCGTCATTGATGTGCTGCCTGCCAGCCATGGACAAGAGGTACTGTTATGCTATTCTCGTGCCGCACTCGATGCGGCGCCGCGGCGGCGGCCGGCAGGAGCTGGTGTGGCACCCGGCGCGCGCGGCTCCGCACCGCCTCTCGCTGCTGTGGAGCGGCGCGCCTGTGTCGCGCGAGCCGCTCGTCATTGATGTGCTGCCTGCCAGCCATGGACAAGAGGTACTGTTATGCTATTCTCGTGCCGCACTCGATGCGGCGGCCGGCAGGAGCTGGTGTGGCACCCGGCGCGCGCGGCTCCGCACCGCCTCTCGCTGCTGTGGAGCGGCGCGCCGGTGTCGCGCGAGCCGCTCGTCATTGATGTGCTGCCTGCCAGCCATGGACAGGAGGTACTGTCAAAGACAAAATAAGGTGTACACAAAAATGTTCAAAAATATGTCGCAGTGCACTCTAATGCTGTGTAATAAGAACGTCGTAACATATTTATGAGCGGATTCTTTCGATACTTCTTTTTGCACTTGACTGTACTATTCGCTTAGAACCGGAAGTAGTTTTAATTTTATTTAACTTAGATCATTCAAAAAAGTTTGTTGCTATTCCAATTTGAATAAAGAATCATTTGACTTGACTTTGACTTCATCAATAAATTGTGTTTGAAAGTTATGCTAAATAATCACCAAATTAAAAATTTAAAAAACCGACTTCAACCGTTTTCTCCAAGATTCCCGATTTGTTTCCATCATTGGTTTCCTCAAATCCTACTTTCTGAATGCAAATTCTTGTAAAGGAATGAAAATTACCAAAAGCGCCATACATGTACCTATAACAATTGAAGAGATCCCTCGATTTCTCCAAGATCCCATCATCAGACCGCAACTTGGTGCCAACGGGACCATCTCGGGGTAATACTCTCTCAATACTCTCTTTCAATACTAAAATTATATTTCACGCGGTTTACTCACATTTTTAAGTCAAAAAATGCTCGACATGTTAAAACGTGTGTAGGTAACCAGCATGTAATATAATTTTAGTATGATGATAATGTTTACAAAAATTACGGATAGTAGGATGAAAAATTATAGCTTCGTACAAAAAATTAAGCTCAATTTGATTATCTCTGAACAGGTATCCGCGTCCGGTCTAGGGCTGTACCAAGCGCAAGTCGGCCGCGTGGCGTCGTTCGGCATCGATACGCTAGGGCGGCCGGCGAGAGAGTTCGACGTGGTCGTGTCTGGACCCGGCTCCCGGGCGCTGCCCGTGCGCTGCTACCAGACCAAGTCGGGCATGCTGCAAGCCGAGTACACCATCACTGAAGTCGGGCAGAGCACCATCGGTAACTAAAACTAGTGTAGACTTCTAGACTTCTACAGAGATAAATTAGGGAAGACGAAGAGAGGCTTCCACTTGGTTGTGTCTGGACCCGGTGTCTGGACCCGGCTCCTGGGCGCTGCCCGTGCGCTGCTACCAGACCAAGTCGGGCATGCTGCAAGCCGAGTACACCATCACTGAAGTCGGGCAGAGCACCATCGGTAACTAAAACTAGTGTAGACTACTAGACTTCTACATAGATAAATTAGGGAAGACGAAGAGAGGCTTCCACTTGGTTGTGTCTGGACCCGGCTCCCGGGCGCTGCCCGTGCGCTGCTACCAGACCAAGTCGGGCATGCTGCAAGCCGAGTACACCATCACTGAAGTCGGGCAGAGCACCATCGGTAACTAAAACTAGTGTAGACTTCGAGACTTCTACAGAGATAAATTAGGGAAGACGAAAAGAGGTTACTTCTTGGTTGTGTCCGGGCCCGGCTCCCGGGCGCTGCCCGTGCGCTGCTACCAGACCAAGTCGGGCATGCTGCAAGCCGAGTACACCATCACTGAAGTCGGGCAGAGCACCATCGGTAACTAAAACTAGTGTAGACTTCTAGACTTCTACAGAGATCAATTAGGGAAGAGGAAGAGAGGCTTCCACTTGGTTGTGTCTGGACCCGGCTCCCGGGCGCTGCCCGTGCGCTGCTACCAGACCAAGTCGGGCATGCTGCAAGCCGAGTACACCATCACTGAAGTCGGGCAGAGCACCATCGGTAACTAAAACTAGTGTAGACTTCTACAGAGATAAATTAGGGAAGACGAAGAGAGGCTTCGACTTGGTTGTGTCTGGACCCGGCTCCCGGGCGCTGCCCGTGCGCTGCTACCAGACCAAGTCGGGCATGCTGCAGGTCGAGTACACCATCACTGAAGTCGGGCAGAGCACCATCGGTAACTAAAACTAGTGTAGACTTCTAGACTTCTACAGAGATAAATTAGGGAAGACGAAGAGAGGCTTCCACTTGGTTGTGTCTGGACCCGGCTCCCGGGCGCTGCCCGTGCGCTGCTACCAGACCAAGTCGGGCATGCTGCAAGCCGAGTACACCATCACTGAAGTCGGGCAGAGCACCATCGGTAACTAAAACTAGTGTAGACTTCGAGACTTCTACAGAGATAAATTAGGGAAGACGAAAAGAGGTTACTTCTTGGTTGTGTCCGGGCCCGGCTCCCGGGCGCTGCCCGTGCGCTGCTACCAGACCAAGTCGGGCATGCTGCAAGCCGAGTACACCATCACTGAAGTCGGGCAGAGCACCATCGGTAACTAAAACTAGTGTAGACTTCTAGACTTCTACAGAGATCAATTAGGGAAGAGGAAGAGAGGCTTCCACTTGGTTGTGTCTGGACCCGGCTCCCGGGCGCTGCCCGTGCGCTGCTACCAGACCAAGTCGGGCATGCTGCAAGCCGAGTACACCATCACTGAAGTCGGGCAGAGCACCATCGGTAACTAAAACTAGTGTAGACTTCTACAGAGATAAATTAGGGAAGACGAAGAGAGGCTTCGACTTGGTTGTGTCTGGACCCGGCTCCCGGGCGCTGCCCGTGCGCTGCTACCAGACCAAGTCGGGCATGCTGCAGGTCGAGTACACCATCACTGAAGTCGGGCAGAGCACCATCGGTAACTAAAACTAGTGTAGACTTCTAGACTTCTACAGAGATAAATTAGGGAAGACGAAGAGAGGCTTCCACTTGGTTGTGTCTGGACCCGGCTCCCGGGCGCTGCCCGTGCGCTGCTACCAGACCAAGTCGGGCATGCTGCAAGCCGAGTACACCATCACTGAAGTCGGGCAGAGCACCATCGGTAACTAAAACTAGTGTAGACTGCTTTAGAGATATGCTAGGAAGGCCGGAGAGCGAGTCACGTGGACACGAGTCCAGGCCCATTCGCTGGTACCAGATCGTTCGTTCAAAAATAGCGAGCTACAGATATTTGACGTGGTTGTGTCCGGACACGTTCGCTAGCAAGTACATACCAAGCCATCATTGAAGTCGGTCAGAACACTACATAGGTAATAAATATATAGTTGAAGTACTTTGTAAGTGAAAAAACAGAGTAGACATCTTTAGGCACCCTTTAAGCGCATGTTTATTATATCTTATTTTATTTGGAGATCCAACTGCTGTAACATAAACATTATACAATATCGCGCTTAATTTATTTATTTTATGTAACAATGAAATACATCATATTTACTAATTTGTACACTCGCAGAGGTCCTGCACCTGTCGAAACCTGTGACGGGAAGTCCATACACGTGCGAGTCGTTCGACCCCAACAAGGTCATCATGTCGGGGCTGCCGACCGGGAACATTATCACTCAGACGCCCGTCAACTTCACAGGTAAGTTGAGATAAAATATTCGGTCATTACCTATGAAAATGGCGTTTTTGGTCAGACTTAAATTGATCCCTAATTTTATTATCTAAAGAGAAACTTAGACATATTGTTTTTTTAACAAAGATTTTTTAACACTAATAATAGTTTTTGTCCGTTAAATAATATTCAAAAATAAGCTTTGAAAATAACTCTTGCCATATGCTGCCGATTCATATGTTTAAAACTGGTATAAATATATGATGGTACCTTGTTTTCTGAAATATAGATATACAAAACACGCCTTAGACGTAGAATTTGTATTTTATTTCACGCCTAATGGTTCTTAAGATATTTTACTGTTGGTGTTGATATGTAGGCTTTCAACACTTGTACCATAAATAACTATTATAATTCTCTACAGTGGACACAAAGGAAGCCGGCGTGGGCGAGTTGGAGGTAGTGTGCGAGGCGATGGGCGAGAAGCGCGTGCGCATCCCGGTGGACATCCGCGAGGACGGACACACGCACCGCGTGCGGCTGCGGGCCACCGTGCCGGCGCACTACCGCATCTACGTCAACTACGGAGGTTCGTAGTCTTTGAGCGCTATAACTGTGTAGGTTACTCAGTGGCCAGTATTCAATTATAGGTAGTGTGCGAGACGATGGTCGAGAAGCGCGTACGCATCCCGGTGGACATCCGCGAGGACGGACACACGCACCGCGTGCGGCTGCGGGCCACCGTGCCGGCGCACTACCGCATCTACGTCAACTACGGAGGTTCGTTGTCTTTGAGCGCTATAACTGTGTAGGTTACTCAGTGGCCAGTATTCAATTATAGGTAGTGTGCGAGGCGATGGGCGAGAAGCGCGTGCGCATCCCGGTGGACATCCGCGAGGACGGACACACGCACCGCGTGCGGCTGCGGGCCACCGTGCCGGCGCACTACCGCATCTACGTCAACTACGGAGGTTCGTAGTCTTTGAGCGCTATAACTGTGTAGGTTACTCAGTGGCCAGTATTATAAGTAGTAGTGTAGGTAGTGTGCGAGGCGATGGGCGAGAAGCGCGTGCGCATCCCGGTGGACATCCGCGAGGACGGACACACGCACCGCGTGCGGCTGCGGGCCACCGTGCCGGCGCACTACCGCATCTACGTCAACTACGGAGGTTCGTAGTCTTTGAGCGCTATAACTGTGTAGGTTACTCAGTGGCCAGTATTATAAGTAGTAGTGTAGGTAGTGTGCGAGGCGATGGGCGAGAAGCGCGTGCGCATCCCGGTGGACATCCGCGAGGACGGACACACGCACCGCGTGCGGCTGCGGGCCACCGTGCCGGCGCACTACCGCATCTACGTCAACTACGGAGGTTCGTAGTCTTTGAGCGCTATAACTGTGTAACTTACTGAGAGGCCAGTGTTCATTTATAGGTGGTGTGCGAGGCGATGGACGAGAAGCGCTTGTGTGTGCTTGCGCACTATTGTATCTATTTCGACTATGGAAGTTTGTTGAGTCAATGACATATACCTAGGGGATAAAGGTGCTCACGACCGTAGGATCGAATTAAATCGAGCAACAACTTTTTGGCTGCTGTGCCTTTTACTATATGTACTCGCAGTACCTACAGTCGCTTGAATATGTTACATTATAAACGACTGTATTAAAACTCTAAATGCCAGACGAATAAATAAACTCTAGATATTCTTGAACAAACATGAAGCCCTAATTGATTTACCCCCTTATTCATAAAGGTCTCCAAACTTTGTGCAATCGGCCCTAATACATTTTCAAATAACATTTCTTCGTAATTTTTTCACTGTAATAACGCGCCAAAACTTAAAGTTTGCACCAAACACACTTGACAGGCCGATCAACTACCTAGCCGGTTAATAACCGTCCATACAATACATTCTTGCGAACGGTTTGACTCTGACATATGGTTCGGTGCCATACCTACCGGGTAAAATTTTGAAGGGCATTATAAGCATAAGAATACATGTTCGTGTTTTCCCTCAGGAGCGCCAATAGCCGGCAGCCCGGTGTCGCTGGGCGTGCTCAGCGGGCGTAGCAGTGGCGCTGCGCGCTGCGCGGGCACCGGGCTGGCGCACGCGCACGTCGGCAAGGAGGCCGCCTTCACTATACACTGCGCCGACCACGCCGCTCCTACCGTTCAGGTGAGACTACACACAGAGACTTATAGTACACTGCCGACGCCGGGAAATCTCAGGAGCACCAATAGCCGGCAGCCCGGTGTCGCTGGGCGTGCTCAGCGGGCGCAGCAGTGGCGCTGCGCGCTGCGCGGGCACCGGGCTGGCGCACGCGCACGTCGGCAAGGAGGCCGCCTTCACTATACACTGCGCCGATCACGCCGCTCCTACCGTTCAGGTGAGACCACACACAGAGACTTATAGTACACTGCCGACGCCGGGAAATCTCAGGAGCGCCAATAGCCGGCAGCCCGGTGTCGCTGGGCGTGCTCAGCGGGCGTAGCAGTGGCGCCGCACGTCGGCAAGGAGGCCGCCTTCACTATACACTGCGCCGACCACGCCGCTCCTACCGTTCAGGTGAGACCACACAGAGACTTATAGTACACTGCCGACGCCGGGAAATCTCAGGAGCACCGATAGCCGGCAGCCCGGTGTCGCTGGGCTTGCTCAGCGGGCGTAGCAGTGGCGCTGCGCGCTGCGCGGGCACCGGGCTCGCGCACGCGCACGTCGGCAAGGAGGCCGCCTTCACTATACACTGCGCCGACCACGCCGCTCCTACCGTTCAGGTGAGACTACACACACAGAGAGACTTCTTAAGCGGGCCTCAGACGATCAGTTATAACTGTTCAGTCAAACTGTTCAGTTAAAAATAATCTATCATTAGATCATGAGATTCATGAGTTCAACTGCACAGTTTAAAGATTTGCCTACACACGTAAGTTTTAACTGAACAGTTTGACTGAATAGTTAAAACTGAGCAGTTATAACTGATCGTCTGTGGCCCGCTTAAGATGATACCCTGCGCCCTGTAAACGAAAACCAACCGAAAGAGATACCTTTATGGCTCCTTGCACAACGAGAGGTATATGTACCGCTCTGCTCACTACGGAATATTGGACAAAAGGTTTAAATGTAGATGAGCTCTAATGCATAAATAGACTGATGTTGATTCTAAAAACCCGTAGCTTACAATTAACTTTGATGTTATACTTTAATTTTTAAGGCCTGTTTCATCGAATTAAATTAAATCTGTCAGATTAATGTTAGCTGTCCTTTTCTTTTATATGCTTGGGGAAAAAAAAAAGTTAAATAATTTTATTAAACGGATATATTTAAACGCGGATTGTGGAACGGATTATAAAGTAATTAATGTAGGAGCTAAAATGTCAGAATAATTCAAGCTACTCGTAATTAACTGTGTAAATTAAACTGTATTTCAAAAACCATTACCCATATAAATACGCTTGTTTCTAAGCACTGCGATTTCTCACGTTATCTGCTAAACTGCCTGCCTACTACCTTTACACTTCTATTTAACACGTTCGCCTCCGGTACTCTTTCAATAAGTGCTTATACTATGCCGATCGAAATTATCTGATAGAAATCCTATGCCAGTGACACGCATGTGTGACCGAAAAGACTGTACTCCTATGCCGGCGACACAGCACTTGTGTCAAAAACGTTCGTATTTCTATGCCACTGGCATAGGAGTGAAAACTTGATTAATACTTGTGGCATAAGAATAAGATTACTTTGATCACGTATATGTGTCACTGGCATAGGAGTACAGTTTTTTCGGTCACATATCTGTGTCACCGGCGTCGAACGTGTTAACTCTATTAACTTCTCTTAGATTTTCGAGTACGTTGTAAGATTAACGTTATTCTTTATGGCTTTGTAAACATTCGTATATAACACCACGATATGTTGTTTTACATCAATACCTAATTATTTTATACCTAGCAATATCATAATTTCCGACTGCTTGTTGCTTATTAGTTATTGTTCACTTATGCTGTAGATCTTATTTGTTAACTTATTAAAAAACAAGCTGTGCATGGTCTAATTATTTGCAATGCGATTTTAATGCTTTAATATTCTACTTGGTGACGGCAACCGCGTGGTGACTGCAATAAGAATACATTTGTCACCACCATATCTTCACAACATACATACATTGATGTGTGTGATGGCTCCAATAGGATATTATACTAAGGTTCATAGTAATGGAAAGTCTACTTTCACGAACTTTCGAAATAATAACTGTCCGAAAATAGTTATAATGCTAGATTTTTTCCGCTACTGTAGATAATCCCTCCAACGTGCGCGGTGCTTTTTGAAATAACATTATCGCTATTGCGAAGAACTTTTTTTATAGTCTTAAACCTTGTTTAAACCTTGTACCTCTTGCACAGGTTGAGAAACTGACCGAAGGCAAAGACGAAGACGCGGAATCGTCCGGACTGCTAGAATGCCGGGTGGTAGCTGGTGCGCCGCGCGAGTGGCTCTGCGCGTACATACCTCTCGTGGTCGGTTTGTACGAGGTGCGGATATTCACCGCCACCGGACCTTTGCCTGGCAGCCCGTTTTCTGTCAAAGTAAGTACCAACTATTTATGTACGCGTATGTTTTAGTTACATACAAGTTCACAATGCTGTGACGCGAAGGTGCAGGTGTGTATTGTTATTAATTATTATTTATTTTAATATCATACCATAATGTAGTTATTCTGAATGTAAAAATTTCCTGAGCGTACAGAACAAATTAAAAGTTGATATTGTAAGGAACTTAACCTCATGATTAATATTGAATTGAATTATACAGTGATCAAAAAATAAGTTCATTCCCGCTGCCAATGACATCTTAAGAAACAGAATAAGCCCCTTTAAATAAGTTGCAAGTTTCAGAAGTAGTAGTTCTAAGTAGGTAGTTATAGTAGCACCTAGCTACGTTTAAAAAAAACCGTCCCTTATGAAAGTATCTAAAACCTCCTAAGGGACCTATTCCGAGTCCCAAAACCTCACAAGCAACGGGGATACAATATTTTTTGTACACCTTGTATATCGTCTTGTTGAACTTGAACTTCACCTATTCGCTGCCAGAGTGCGTGACCTAGAATAGTACATTACTGCAGCCGCCGGGAAATAGGGGGTTGCAGGCTGAGTATTATAGACGGCCGACCGTAGGGAGGCCGGCTAGTTACGAAGCCTACAAGCCCCTTTCACGGCTAGGCATGTATAGTGCTTTTCTCAAACTAATGCAATGAAATAAATAAATACACCATTCAAATAATAAATGTTTAATATGGTATAATTTAAACACAGTGCTGCCAAGTCTTGTATTTTTATATTTGCAGCCTTAAACATACTGGCAATTTTAGGTACCTATGCTTAACTACATTTTCACTCCATTTATAACATGAGTTAAACTTAAAATAATATATGTTAAGAATAGTTACAATCTCACTTTAAGTATTTTAGTAATACATTTTATGAAAAACCATGGGCATTTTTTTCAGTCTTCCAACTTAAGAAACTTTCATAAGTTTTCATGTACCTTTCTTTTGATTTTGGCGGCAACAAGTTATTTATAGCTAACTGAGCCTCCGCCCTTAATTCTGGCGGTGTACAGATTAATAATAATAATGTTGCTTGTTCAACTGTGTTTTTACAGAGGATTGTTTCTTCATTGCTGCTATCATCGGAACTCATATTTAATTTAATCTTATTTTATGAATATCGACAATAAAAAATTAATCCCACTTGAATAAAGGTTTTTTTTAATTACCCTTTAATCCCGCCAAAATGTTTTTTTTTTTTTTTAAGGAAATGATCCATTTTCCGCTTGTGCAGTTTTTGGATAAACCGTTAATATTTAATAACTTGAAGTATAAAATTGAAATAAATCTAATCATACAGATTTTTTTGGGATTATCAGTTCGTGTGTAATAGGCATTAACGCGAATATTTTTGGTCCGATAAAGTTCGGACCTATTAAAAAAACAGTTGCTTAACCTGTTTATGAACACAGACGCCATGTTTATTTTCAAATTAAAAACAAAATACTTCCCGGCCTAGGCCTGCAACGACATATTTCCCGGCGGCGAATGACACACGTAATGACAACATTTCATTGCATGTTTGAGAAAAGAAACTTGTGTGGGTTCAATGTGCCATATTATGTGCTTTGAATGTGTTACAATGGACATGTATTTGGTGTGCAGGTGATAGATACGTCGGCGATCGTGCCGGTGGGCGGGTGGGGTGCGGACAGCTCGGGCCGCGTGCGCGCGCCGTCCAAGCTCGTTCTCGATACTAGCAACGCCGGGCCCGGCACGCTTGAGTGCTTGCTGGCTGGCCGGCACCAACGTAAGTATATGATCTACTATCGTTCCTAGCACGGTTAGTGCCGTAATGACTGACAAGACTGACAATGAGTGAAAGGCCCTGTCATTGTTCACAGTTTAGTTCACAGTGATTTAGTTTTTACTATTATGCTGTGAAACTTATTGGAATATAAAATAAATAAATAAATTGTATCAATCTTGTAGGTATTCAAAATGTGTGTGTTTTCTAATGTACGTCTGAGAATACTAAATCTATGTGTTATTTATTCAACTATTAGGAATAGATTATACTAATCCATTAGAACAATTAAATAGTGTTCTATTATGGTTATTTCTTTGAACGGTTTGTTTACATTGTTCGCAACTTCTATGAAAAGCAAGTATATTTGTCGTAGTTCTGAGAAAATACGGACCTCGGCTATACAAATCTCTTTGACATGAATATTTATTTTAAATTGAATGCAAGTAAAATGCATTGTTAAAAATTAACTAAGGTTCAAAATATATGACTTGTGTAGATTACGTGTAGCAATATCTATTCGAGCTGAATCAAAGATATAAGGGTCTGTTGTTAAATTTGTGGTAAATAAATACTTAGTCATTCATTAAACTTTCATATTTTTGTTATTGTTCGTTTTTTGTATGTAATTTTCAATGAAAGAATTATTTCAGGCGTAGAGACCGTATCCGGACGTGCTGTAGTGACGCTAACAGCAGCAGAAGGCGTGAGCGGCGAGCAAGAACTTGAACTGACATACAACGGCGCGCTTGTGGGCGGCGCGCCCTCGGCGCGCGCTTGTCGCGTCCGGCAACACGGCGGACCGGGTCACACTCGCCGGGCGAGGGCTGGCACACGCCGCGCCGCATACTCCCGCCGTCTTCACTGTCGGTGAGTCATGCGCGGGGCGAGGCTGCTGGTCGTGCTGTCGTGACGCTAATAGCAGCAGGCATAAGCGGCGGGCAAGAGCTTGAGCGTCCGGCAACACGGCGGACCGGGTCACACTCGCCGGACGAGGGCTGGCACACGCCGCGCCGCATACGCCCGCCGTCTTCACTGTCGGTGAGTCATGCGCGTGGCGAGGCTGCTGGTCGTGCTGTCGTGACGCTAACAGCAGCAGAAGGCGTGAGCGGCGAGCAAGAGCTTGAACTGAAATACAACGGCGCGCTTGTGGGCGGCGCTCCTCGGCGCGCGCTCGTCGCGTCCGGCAACACGGCGGACCGGGTCACACTCGCCGGGCGAGGGCTGGCACACGCCGCGCCGCATACGCCCGCCGTCTTCACTGTCGGTGAGTCATACGCGTGGCGAGGCTGCTGGTCGTGCTGTCGTGATGCTAATAGTAGCAGGCTTAAGCGGCGGGTAAGAGCTTGAGCGTCCGGCAACACGGCGGACCGGGTCACACTCGCCGGGCGAGGGCTGGCACACGCCGCGCCGCATACGCCCGCCGTCTTCACTGTCGGTGAGTCATGCGCGTGGCGAGGCTGCTGGTCGTGCTGTCGTGACGCTAATAGCAGCAGGCGTGAGCGGCAGGCAAGAGCTTCAGCGTCCGGCAACACGGCGGACCGGGTGACACTCTCCTGGCGAGGGCTGGCACACGCCGCGCCGTATACGCCTGCCGTCTTCACTGTCGGTGAGTAATGCGCGTGGCGAAGGGACTGCTGGTCGTGCTGTAGTGACGCTAACAGCTGCAGAAGGCGGTGAATGGCGAGCAGGAGCTTGAACTGACATACAACGGCGCGCTTGTGGGCGGCGCCCCTCGGCGCGCGCTTGTCGCGTCCGGCAACACGGCGGACCGGGTGACTCTCGCCGGGCGAGGGCTGGCACACGCCGCGCCGCATACGCCCGCCGTCTTCACTGTCGGTGAGTCGTGCTGTCGTGACGCTAATAGCAGCAGGCGTAAGCGGCGGGTAAGAGCTTGAGCGTCCGGCAACACGGCTCGTTTGGGTGACACTCGCCGGGCGAGGGCTGGCACACGCCGCGCCGCATACGCCCGCCGTCTTCACTGTCGGTGAGTCATGCGTGTGGCGAGGCTGCTGGTCGTGCTGTAGTGACGCTAATAGCAGCAGGCGTAAGTGGCGAGCAAGAACTTGAACTAACATACAACGGCGCGCTTGTGGGCGGCGCCCCTCGGCGCGCGCTAGTCGCGTCCGGCAACACGGCGGACTGGGTGACTCTCGCCGGGCGAGGACTGGCACACGCCGCGCCGCATTACGCCCGCCGTCTTCACTGTCGGTGAGTCATGCGCGTGGCGAGGCTGCTGGTCGTGCTGTCGTGACGCTAATAGCAGCAGGCGTAAGCGGCGGGCAAGCGCTTGAGCGTCCGGCAACACGGCGGACCGGGTCACACTCGCCGGGCGAGGGCTGGCACACGCCGCGCCGCATACGCCCGCCGTCTTCACTGTCGGTGAGTCATGCGCGTGGCGAGGCTGCTGGTCGTGCTGTCGTGACGCTAATAGCAGCAGGCGTAAGCGGCGGGCAAGCGCTTGAGCGTCCGGCAACACGGCGGACCGGGTCACACTCGCCGGGCGAGGGCTGGCACACGCCGCGCCGCATACGCCCGCCGTCTTCACTGTCGGTGAGTCATGCGCGTGGCGAGGCTGCTGGTCGTGCTGTCGTGACGCTAATAGCAGCAGACGTAAGCACCGGGCAAGCGCTTGAGCGTCCGGCAAACACGGCGGACCGGGTCACACTCGCCGGGCGAGGGCTGGCACATGCCGCGCCGCATACGCCCGCCGTCTTCACTGTCGGTGAGTCATGCGCGTGGCGAGGCTGCTGGTCGTGCTGTCGTGACGCTAATAGCAGCAGAAGGCGTGAGCGGCGAGCAGGAGCTTGAACTGACATACAACGGCGCGCTTGTGGGCGGCGCCCCTCGGCGTGCGCTCGTCGCGTCCGGCAACACGGCGGACCGGGTCACACTCGCCGGGCGAGGGCTGGCACATGCCGCGCCGCATACGCCCGCCGTCTTCACTGTCGGTGAGTCATGCGCATGGCGAGACTGCTGGTCGTGCTGTCGTGACGCTAATAGCAACAGGCGTAAGCGGCGGGCAAGCGCTTGAGCGTCCGGCAACACGGCTCGTCCGGGTGACACTCGCCGGGCGAGGGCTGGCACACGCCGCGCCGCATACGCCCGCCGTCCTTCACTGTCGGTGAGTCATGCGCATGGCGAGACTGCTGGTCGTGCTGTCGTGACGCTAATAGCAACAGGCGTAAGCGGCGGGCAAGCGCTTGAGCGTCCGGCAACACGGCTCGTCCGGGTGACACTCGCCGGGCGAGGGCTGGCACACGCCGCGCCGCATACGCCCGCCCGTCTTCACTGTTGGTGAGTCATACGCGTGGCGAGACTGCTGGTCGTGCTGGCGTGACGCTAACAGCAGCAGGCGTAAGCGGCGTGCAAGCGTTTGAGCGTCCGGCAACACGGCGGACCGGGTCACACTCGCCGGGCGAGGGCTGGCACACGCCGCGCCGCATACTCCCGCCGTCTTCACTGTCGGTAGGTCATACGCGTGGCGAGGCTGCTGGTCGTGCTGTCGTGACGCTAACAACAGCAGAAGGCGTGAGCGGCGAGCAGGAGCTTGAACTGACATACAACGGCGCGCTTGTGGGCGGCACTCGCCGCGCCTCATACTCCCGCCGTCTTCACTGTCGGTGAGACATGTGCGTGGCGAGGGGACTGCTGGTAGTGCTGTCGTGACGCTAACAGCAGCAGGCGTAAGTGGCGAGCAAGAGCTTGAGCGTCCGGCAACACGGCGAACCGGGTGACACTCGCCGGGCGAGGGCTGATGATGTGTCTCGGAGGTTTCTGAGTTTTAGTCTGATGAAAGTCACCCGATAGCTACTTCAATTACAACGTAAACTCTTTACAGACGGCAGCGCGGCAGGCCCGGGAGCGCCCGAGGCGTCGCTGACGTCAGCGGAGGGCGAGAACGTGCCAGTGGCGTTGGCGGCGGCCGGGCCGGGACTGTGGCGCGCTAGCTACACCCCACGCCGGCCGGGCGACCACCAGCTGAGGGTCACGTGGGCAGGACGACTCGTCAAAGGTACATACACATCATTAGCCTCTCTCAGTACCACTGTAGACGTAGGCCTCTCCTATTAACTTAGCGTAAGAACGCATCAGAAAGTAAATACTCATGAACCTCACCCTGGGAAAACGGGTTGGTGAAAGCAGTAGCGTGCCCACTATGATGCTGCTGATGTTGAGTATAAACGGCCGCATTGACGTCCGCGGAGGGCGAGAACGTGCCAGTGGCGCTGGCGGCGGCCGGGCCGGGACTCTGGCGCGCCAGCTACACCCCGCGCCGGCCGGGCGACCACCAGCTGAGGGTCACGTGGGCGGGACGACTCGTCAAAGGTACGTACACGTGTCTCAGTCCGCTGCAGACGTAGGCCTCTCCTATTAACTTAGCGTATGGACGCATCAGAAAGTAAATCATAACCTCCACTCTGGGAAAGTGCCGATGGTATGCCCACTATGATGCTGCTGATGTTGAGTATAAACGGCCGTGTTGACGTCTGTGGAAGGCGAGAACGTGCCGGTGGCGTTAGCGGCGGCCGGGTCCGTTTATCTTATTCCACTGTTTTAACAATATGTAGTGGGGAATCAACTTTTTTGTTTGTATCTGCCATGGTTACTTAAATTATACAAACAAGTACATGTACTCGATGTTTGTAGGTGTCCCATTAACGAAAAGGCTTATAGATACCAGAAAAATGCAAGTTTGTATAGTTTAAGTAGCATCATTTTGCATAAAACCAGCCTGACTTAGGCGACTGTAACCATGACAATATAAGACTTAGTAAAGTTTGAATCAACCATACATTTCCAGTGTAACTAAAAGTCCAATAATTATAATGTATTTGTACAGGTTGTCCATTAACCGTGAACGTGACGGCGGGCTCGGAGAGCGGCGACGCGTCCCCGCGTGGTGTGTTCCGGGGCGGGGTTAGCGGGTGGTGTCGTCGGGCGAGAGATACGGTCTTGGATCGACACACGTCGCGCGGGCCCTGGCGAGCTCACAGCGCACTGCACTGGGCCCAACAAGGTTTGTACTAATAAGACGTGACGGATCGCAAATATCTCGTCCCGCGTGGTGTGTTCCGGGGCTGGGTTAGCGGTCGTGGGTCGACACGCGTCGCGCGGGCCCTGGCGAGCTGACAGCGCACTGCACTGGGCCCAACAAGGTTTGTA
>JALPQI010011460.1:0-42346 GCA_025490895.1 Thaumatotibia leucotreta | reverse complement strand
TTTGTCAGCACCCTGGCCGCTACGATATTAGTCCGTGGGCTAGTCGGCCTGAAATTAGAAAACGGTATGGGGGTACCAAATGTCCTTTTTACAGTAGTTAGACATATTCATAAGGATGTTAAAAAAGTATGATAGACATCTCAAAGTGGTAGCTAATAGGCATACGGGCTATTTCAAGATTTCCGTTGTATGACAGGTATGGTTAAAATTAGGAGGTACAGATTTTGTAAAACTTGAGATCCACCGTCTTTGATTGGCCCTCATTTTTGTTAGGTAGCACTTATAAATGGCAATCTTGCATTTTTGACGTTTTTATAAGCTTACCTAACAGCCGTGAAAAGGAAAATTCGTACCTCCTAATTTTAACCATACCTGTCATACAACGTCAAGTACAAGTAGCTTATGTTAAAGATAACATTCCTACATAATTATCACATTTATGTTAGTGTTTCACAAAAACGCAAGAATTCATTTTTAAGTTTATGATGGCGACTATCCTATTTAACTTGCCTATTAATTTCAGCTATAACCGCTCCAATAGCGCTGAGTGACCACTGCTGCCACCCTGCCAAGCCCACCCAACGACCATCGGTTCTACGTTCTATGTGCCCCGCGCACTGCCACTTCAGTTTGGCGATTCACATAAGAAATATTGTGAATTTCGGCTAACGAACGCGAAAAGTTGAATACACGTGAGACTGCAAGGGGGGGGGGGGGGGGTCTAAAAGTAGCCGAAAAAACCTCGCATGATTTATGCATGAGCCCTAAGTAATAATTAAATCTTAAGTAGACTATCAAATTAAACCTAAATAAAGTAAAGAATAAAATATAACTAAACTAAAGTAACCTATCAAATTAAGACTGAATAAAACTAATATAAATCTAAAAAGTTGGGCCCCCGCGGCATGGTGCCAAGGATGCTGGCAGCATTACCTCGCTGTATTGCGAATTCGCGATACTTATGACCTTGAGTAAGGCACTGATCTCACCGCGAGCTACTAAGCTATGAACTATTGGCTATGAACACGAACAAAAGATACGCGCTCCCGTGTAAATAAAAGAGACACGGCGATACTCGCCCAGCTATCAGCTATTAACGCCGGGCGAGTATCGCCGTGTATCTCTTATTTACACGGAAGTGCGTATCTTTTGTTCGTGTTTATAGCCCATAGTTCATAGCTTAGTAGCTCGCGGTGAGACCAGTGCCTAAGGTAGCTGCCAGCACGGCGGTCACCGATCATTAAACAAAATATTAACAAAGTTCAGGTTATTGCATGTTTGAAAAAAATCAAAACCTGCCGCAGTGGGGTAAAAATCAATTGCACAGTAGCTATTAATACCCACATCTGTTATGTTATAATGGACAACCAATCATTACTAAAAGCATGCACCGTGCCATAAGTGCAGTGCTAATCAAGTGCACATTTTATGATGAGGTGACCATGAATCAATCATGTTTCTGGGACGGTTCGGTAAGGCACCGGGGGTTTAACGCCAACCACGGACGTCTTGCCTTCTTGTCACACTTACCTGCGAATTTACAAGTGAGAGAGAGGCAAGTCGCAGATTGTGGTTCGCGCTAGGTATGATATTTTCCGCGCCTTTTATTTTTCGTCAGGAGCCCGTTTCTGGAAAGCTTGTAACTTGTATTGTAATACAAGTGGAAGTCTCTTTTTAACACCACGAATTAGATAAGGACTTCCGCTGGTATTACTAGTTACAAGCTTTCGAGAAATAGGACCCTGGTCTTGGAACGTAATTAATTTTTCTCAAACATGCAATGAAATGTTGTAGTTACGTGCCTAAAAAGTGGCCGGGAAGTACCTCGTTGCCGGCCTAGGCCGGCAAGTGCCACTTTTTTAATTTTCATTCGACATAGGGTTGTGACCTGGCATCTTGGCTTTTAGGCAATAATTATCTGTAAGTAATATTAGTATTAAAAAAAAATGATTGGCTAATTGTTGCAGTTATAATTAGGTATTTAAATTATATAATTTAAAATATGTACAATAACTACTCAAAATAATATTTAAAAAGCAGTATTATACGGTGCGATCCGTCGGCCCCGATCACCGAATGCGATTAATTGGACCCAACAGACCGAGTCGTCTAATACTGCTTTTTAGAATTAAAAATTGGCGCGTTTCAAACAAGTCGAACTTAAAAAAAAATAAGGTGTCTGTGTCGTATTTGATTTTTAAGGCAGTATAGCTTAGTGCTTTCGCCTGTCCACAAGGACTTAAAATATATAGAAAAAAGTATTTGACTTTTGTTGTGTTTCAAACTTTCAAAGACTTACTTAGTTATGCAGTTGAATTAGATATTTTTTTGTTTCATTTCATTGCATGTTTGAGAAAAGCATTATACATACCTCGGCCATGAAGTGACGGGTTGCCGTCCGAATACTATCCGGCCTCGCTTCGCTCGGCCGTCTACATATATTCGGCCGGCAACCAGTCACTTCCCGGCCTCGGTAGTAATGTACTATTAAAAACCATTTTACTTGTAATCGTGACTTTCGTCAGGAAATTCAACTATGAAAAAAAAGTCCTATGTGACAGTGGGTCTCTAAAAAGTTTTCTTTCTGCATATTCCTATCTCTAGCAATCTTAATATTCTTAATCAGCAACAAGAACATAGTTATTATTAGTACCTACTTCCTCCGTTAGGCTTTGAAAGCTTACCGCCAACTTCGGAAATCGCAATCTGTCTCTGTCATTCCAACGGAGGCATCTTTGGCCTGACTAAGACAGACGTTTTAAATACAGGTTGGCCCATTCAAATCGATCTGTATGGGAAAGTCTGAAACTAAGTCATACGAAGATCTGTTCTTAGGAACTATGTCATCGATTTTAACAAGGAAAACTGCGTTGATAAATATGAAAAAAAAAACTTATTTTCTTAATATTTACACAATAACAACTAGTAAAATAAATTTGAGTGCGTGAAAACAATGAATTCCATTAATTTTAGACATCATGTTTCTTAGAGACATTTAATGCTTAAGACCTACAAAAACGATATCTGAATAGAAATAGTGTAAGTTTATTTTTTCAAAACAACCGGGTTCGATTTCCTAGCTGGGTACAGTTTCTAATGTATGAATATAGTCTTTCTTTTTATCAAAATCGGTGACATGTTTCCTAAGAACAAATCTTCGTATGTCTTATAGTTTCAGACTTTCCCATACTGACCGATTTGAATGGGCCACCCTGTATGTACGTTTTCGAAGATCGGGAGAGCTAGATAACTTGGTAGGTGGTAGGCTAGGAGATAGGGGTAGGACACAGCCGCTGAACCTACCTCCCAAAAATCGAGTTTTCTAAATCTTTGCCTCGATTGGCTCAAAAAGTAGCTGAAAAAACCTCGCATGATTTATGCATGAGCCCTATGATCCTATTCAAATTGATCTAAAGTATACAGGAGAACATGGCACTTTTAATTTTTTTTTTGCCATCCATGGTGTAAATATAAAGCTGGATAATATCTTTACTCATATACACCCTACACACAGCCAATATCCTGTCTATCCGTTCCGTACACCATCATTACTCTCATGTAAAATTAATACTTACAATACATCACTAATGATACATTTTACCCCTACAAAATACTTGGCTTAAACTTTATACTCTATGGCTCAAGGAATAAGGGTCCAGTTTTCACGGTTGACCAGCCATTTTGATTGGCTATGACACGTGTTTTCATTTGTTTGGGTATTCATTAATTTTGTTGACCATATTTCTGCGCACGCGTCACGTAGTAGGTAATGCGCTTTGTCACGCCATGTCATGTCATGATTGTCATTTGTCAAATGCGAACTTTAGGTAACTACCTACATACTGTAATATCTATTTGGAGATAGGTACCTATACAGGGTGTAATCGATAAGTAATGGGGCCATAATTCCGTAAATATGAGATATATCAGAAAACTTTTAACTGATATCGAAAGTACGTTATTCCCAAGGAGTAAAATTACATTATCTGCAGATGATTGATTTCGGAAGTATTTTGATCTATATGGAAAGATTTTTTCAGTCACTTTTAACGTTACAGATACTCTGTTTTCGATGTTTTTAGCATAATTGTTGGCACCTATGTACCACCTAGGTGGTGGGTAAGTTTATATATTTCCAAAATTTATCTTTATGTATTTTAATCACACAAGTGCAGATTATTTATTTATTCAAACTTTATTGCAAATGTCGAAAATATACAACTACTGAGAAATTATATAATTTTCTTATATTCAAAGTAGCGACACGAGTTACGAATTTCCTATTCGCATGTGTATCGTACCACGTTTTTCAGCGGGTAAATATATATTATGCATCTGAAGTTTTGACAAGAAATTAACTACTTCTCGCACTAGTGTAAAAAAAGCATCATCCGTACCTACTCAGAAACATTACATTAATAGTCACACTACCTATATTAACAACATTCATCATTATTATCATTATCAGCCTATGATAGTCCACTGCTGGACGTAGGCCTCTCCTATTAACTATGCGTATAGACGTATTAGGAGGTAAATGCCCACAATCGCCACGCTGGGCAAGCGTTCGCAGTAATGTGTCCACTATAATGACGCTGCTGCCCATCATCATTCTTTTATCGAATAATGGTCAGTGACACTTCAATCCCTTAGTCGACTTTTACGATACCCGCAGGAGGAGTTGGGGTGGTGACAAATGTATTCTTACTGCCGTCACTACACGGCCATCAATACGGTTAAAAACATTAACAAACTAAAATGACAAACATTGTATAAATAATGTAATAGGTACGTACCGACACCGACCTTTGAATCGGGTGAAAATTGTACGATGTAAAACAACAAGCATTTTATTAATTCGCTAAATATAATTACAATTTATTACCCGTCTTCAAAAAAGGCAATCCATATTTCACACTACGCACCGCCAGGATACAAGAATACCTTTGTTGAATGACAAATCAATTCGGACACAAACAAAGCAAGCGCGTGGCCAAAAAGGGCCCTTTTTGCCCATAATGATGCATTCAGAGAACTTAGGGTTATACCCGTTTCTACCGTGTTTAATTTATTGTTATGGTCAGAAATTTCGGAATGAAATGCAAAGTTGTAATGGGTGTTTCTATCATTTCGTGCGAATCATATGTTTGCTGAAATAAAAAATAAACTAACTCCTAAATTCATTTCAAATATTTTTTATATGTTGCGTGATGTTCATAGGTATACTTAGCATCTAAAATTAATTCTATTATTGCAACATAAAATATATAAATAAAATATAAACATGCTAAAAACTCATTACCATCATCGATCAGAACCTAGATTTACAGATTTGAGAGCGAATTACATAACTATTACATGTTCTACTTTGATTCAACTTCTTAATTTAGATGAAGTATTTATAAAGGAATGAAAGTTTAGTGGTTTAACAGTTTTAACACTGAATATTTATATTCACTGCAGCAAAATCTTTTTGTAAAGAAAAAAAAATCATTACCATAAATATAGTTTGTATTAGTAGGCATTGCAAATGTTATTCTATACGAAGTTACCTCTGTCCGCAATCCCCACCTCAGTCGGCTAGTAACCAGTGAACAAGACGGACGTGTGCCATTTTTTTATGAAAAAATATATCGCGGCGGAGTTTTGAATTTGGTACAGTTTTTTTTCATTACCATTTGCACTGTTTTGATATTATTTTTTAAGTGTTTTATTGAACTGTGAATACTTAAATAATGAATATTCTATTCGAATGCTTAGTGAATGAATGGACCTGCAATTGCATTTATTTTTAAAGAGTTATTCTACAAAAGGTAAGGAAAAGTCATTACCATTCTTGTCATTACCGTCATTTATTGTTAACATACTAAAGAGAATGGTAATGAACTAAAAATTATGGTAATTAATTTCAGTATTAAATTCTTGCCACCATTTTATGTTAATTACCATTCTCGTTTTTTATCATGCACCTGACAGTTCAAAGTAATAAGTAATATTCAAAACTACATTTTCAATAGGTATATTCCAAATATAACAAGTTATTCATTAAAATATCTCAAAATTGAAACTTAAACTTACGACTACGTTATTTCTTTTTTTGACCCATCATTACCAACATCGCATTTTCATTCCCATATTCTATACGTCATTACCATTTCTTTTGGAAAAGTCTTTTGTTAATAAATCGGTCAATTTTGCGTACAATTGAAAATGTATTATAGATTAATGTTTCTTTTTCGTAAGTCTTACCATTGCCACAACAAAAAAATAAAAATAAAAAATTCTCCCAAATTTCCCCGATTTGCACGAAATGATAGAAACACCCTAATAGTTTATTGATTTTAACTTTCACGATTATCACTCATATTTTAAAGACAAACGGGTCTTAATCGTGTTACACCCGTCACACCCGTGGTCTGCCTGCGACCACGGCTGTAACATCATGCCCGAAACGTCAGGATATAAATAAACGTAAAATTGTCTTAAAAATAAATGTTGTAATAGTTTCATTGCAATGAGTAATTAATTAGGGAAATTGCGAATGACTTACGTACAATTTTCTTAAATTGATTAAGAACATATTTGAGAAATCCCTAATACAATTGTCTCTTAAAAATATTTTTTGTAATATATTTTTTAATATTTTTATTTTAGCCTATATAATGTCCCACTGCTGAGCACATGCCTCCTCTCATATATGAGAGGGATTGGGCTATAGTCCCCACGCTGGCCCTAAGCGGGTTGGGAACTTCAAATACACCTTTGAATTTCTTCGCGGATGTAGGTATGCAGATTTCCTCACGATGTTTCCCTTCACCGAAAAATAATTAAAAATAATAATTCCCTTAACCCTCTAATGCATATGAAGCCAAATATGGTTTCATTGGTTTTGGACTCTATTGACTGCTGTTAGGGTTCAAATTTGAAATGCATTTTTGCCTGTCTTATGCATTAGAGGGTTAAAATAAATTAAGTATTTTATTATTATTCAAAAGCCAACCCTTTTTTACAGAGTTGTATGTTTTAAGGGCTACTACAACTGATTTAAAAAAGTAGCGTCCGAGCGTAAGCAGCATTTTCTAAACTATTAACTATCTAATTCTATTGCAAAAAAAATTGCACATAGGCCTTAATCGCAACAAAAATCACTATCGCCTCAATTGTGTTACGAAAGTTAGTGACACAAACTATGCTACCTATACTCTGTCTGACGACCTTTGGCAATTGAAAAAGGAAGCAAATTAAAAAAAAATGGTTCTTATTGTTGAATGCTCAAAGAAAATTAGAATTTGTCGCCTTATTTCACTGTCAAAAGTTGTTACACAAAATTTAACTTCGTAACACAAAAATTATGACGTTATATTTTTTCATTACAGGCCTTTAATGTATTTTTTTTTACAATCGACTCTAAAGGTAGAAGGCAGACCGACCCAACGCTCCACCTTTCGACTAAACCCTAAAGGTGTAGAGAACATCTGTAAATAATCCCAACTCAAGGGCTCTCGTAGAGGCCATAAATTATGTATCTAAGTCTTACGGCACTATCTGGGACTACCCATATAACGGAAGGAAGGATGTAAAGCCACAATAGACAGGTGAAATCGTATGGGTACGTGGAATAGGATTTTGGTAATAAAGGAAAATTTACCTTTCTCACAAGAAACTATGGCTTCGTTCTAAAAGCAAAAATTATCACGTTTTGCAGGCAGCATTGGAGCCATATTATAAATAATATGGGTCCAATGCTGCCTGCAAAACGTGATAATTTTTGCTTGTGCTGCAAGTTCAATTCGTTTCTGAAATTGGATTATTTAATATTTTACAGAAACGCGGCCCAAGTTATTTTTCAGTCGAGAATCTTCCTATGCTACATTAACACTAGGGGAGAGTGGGTAGGATTCGTACAGCGGGAGCATTCGTACAGTGGTCATATCTCCGCTATCCGACACGCGAACATGTTCATGTTTTTATGAACGGCCACTAATATGCATAACTCACCACCGAGAAGGGATGGAAATATGTCCGCTAGTTTCTTCAAAAGAAATTAAAACGTGTTTTTGACACCTCCAAGTAATTATAAGAGTCATTTTTAAATGCATTTATTTCAGAAAGCTTTGCTCAGGTACAAACGTAATTAAATATATTTCATAAGCTAATATTTGGACTACGTATGAAATGGTTTAATTTATGATTAGGATACCGGTTATTTTTATTTTTTGTTTTAACTTTTTCATATTTGGTTGGGGGTTGGGGTACCTTCGTACAGCCAAGAATGTATAGGAATCCTTACTGTACGAATGTACCCCAATATTTTTGTTTAGTGAGAATATTGTTATTTCCAAATGAAGTCGGAAAAAAATATTTGTATATAAATATAGACAGTTGAGATAAAAACTAGTACTGTGGTAAAAAAATACTATGTACGAAGGTACCCCACGCATGGGGCGCTTTCGTACAATTTTAATTTTATGGGAAAAACTATCTGACGTACTTCTCCCACTTCTTATTAGCTCTAAGCCGAACTATTATTAAAGCCAGATAATATAGCCACCAAGCAGCATTAATTTCATTTAAAAATTGATAGTACTTTTTTTTCTACGAGGCATAGAGTAAAAAGTGTACGAATCCTACCCACTCTCAATGCTATAATATTTTGGTTGTTGGACTACCTACGAGTATTATGTAAGAGCAATTAACTGTTATAAAATATATAGGTGTCTATTAGACGACAAACAATAAAATCTACATTTGGATTAATTGGATATTTGTAAGCCTTATCTTACTGATATCGATAACGACCCAATTCAGTAAAAATAAAGACGTTTATGGATGGATGGTAGGTAACAGGCACTTGTTTTTTTTTCATGGACAATTTTGTGCAACAAAATTTTAGAATGGTAGATTTGTATTTATACGAAAAGTATATAAAAGATAGAAAGCGTGTAAATTTCGAATAATACAGGGTTGACTTTTTATTCACTGGCTAAACTGTAGGGGGTTAATTCTGAGGTCATATTGATGATTTTATTATTATTTTATTATTTATTGACATACTTTAATAAAATATTTTACAGTTTCCTTAAAAGTATCATTAAACCAATGTGTTTTTTATTGATACCATATTCCGCTTATACTATTATTGTAGAACTTTTACTATGGGTATGGGACTGACATCCGATTCGTGATTTAAATATGGTCGGTGAATAAAAAGTCATCCGTATAACTATGTAATATTTTCATTACATTTTGAATATCTTTAGCGTAAGTAGGTATTAATTTTCGTGCCAATTATGAAATAATGAAATTGTTTACTTGTAATAAATGACTGTGTTTACTAAAAGAAAAAAAGAAAAAAATTTTACAACTGACTACGGGACACTAAAACGCCACAGAAGCTAACCAGTTCCCACTTTATTACACGTACTTTTAATTTTAATTACACTATACGACTCAACTAATTAAGTTTAATTAAAAAACCGGTCGCTGAGATTGTATTATCCCGCTTAAAAGGAGTGGTTTTCAATATACTCGTAAATCAAGTATTCGGTCCTTTTTACACGACTGCCCATATTTTAACGTGGCGTATTTATTATCATTTCTTTTTCACATTTTACAAAATGTGAAAATCGTATTTTTTATATGAATAGGTTAGGTACTTATCAAAAATGTGTGAAATTTAATCATGCTATCTATAGGCAAAAAGTCCTCATTAATAATAATAAAAAACCGGCTAAGAGCATGTCGGGCTATGCTCAGTGTAGGGTTCCATAGTTATTCAAAAACGACCGAGCCGATTATGTTCGAATTAGTTTTATTTTAAAGTATTCTATAAGCCCTATCATGAGACCTCATGATTTTTTTTCATATTTTTTGGACCTACGGATCAAGTTTTTTTTTCTTCTGGAGTGATTATCTCCAAAAATATTGACTTTAGAAAAAAAAGTTTTAAGACCCTTATTATTTTTAAGAGACCTATTCAATGATATTCCACACTATAGGATTACCTACAGCAAATAAAAAAAAATCATCCCCGCTTCACCAATTGGAGAGGTACCCAAAAAAACATTTTTTTTTCTATTTTTAATTGTACCACTTTGTTTTTTTTTTTTTTTTTTTTATTTATTGATAATGGGAAACAAACAGCATACAAAAAGTACATTTGAAGAGTTACACTAGGAAAATACATAAGCCAAACAGTTTCCACTACTGAATAGACAATTTTTAGATGCTCAGAGTAGAATTGCTTATACAATTTAATTAAAAATATATATATTTTTTTTTCCTGGTATTAAACAAAGATAAATATCAATCCAAGGTATAAATCTAACATGCATTAATCTAATTTTACAAAAGCTTATATCAATATGCATATATGGTGGTTGTGGGTATTATTATTATTAGCTCTAATATTAACTAATCTAAACTAGTAAAAAAGTAAATACGGTAATCATAATCATAAAGTAAATCTATTCATTTGCTCTTCATTGCAGAAATAAATTTCGTTACTGATGAAATGTGAAACAAATCAATATGAGTGTATCTACAGTGTGTGGTCTTTAACACGGGAGAAAAATGAAATGAGTGACTCCTTAGACTATCAGCAATAATCCTGTAAAGGTCCCGGTGTTTCAAAGTGGTTAAGTTCGGAGATATTGTCATTCAAAGCTATGGACTTTTAGTACTGGATCTTGGCATCACGATGTCGTAGCTTGTCAGTCGCAAGACATCTTGATAGTATACCAGGTAGGAAGTCATAACAATAATTTTGTTTGCATTTTTACACTAATTTGATACGGTTTTAAAAAAAAATTGTACATTTTTCAATGATTCAAAAATGATAAGTTATTGATAACTTTTAATTCAAGTAAATGAACCCATAATAATGAAAAATACATGAACAAAAAATTACAAAAAAAAATTTTTTTTTTTTAATTACAATATGTGGAAATGATTGTTGATCAGCTTATTAATGCACCGTTTAAATTTTCACCCCGGTTGTAGGCCACACACTGTATAATTGTAGGTTTTGCACGCTCTTACAATAAATTTATTTTTGGCGTAATTAGTTTTGTGGGAAGGTTTTTAAAAATAATTTAGTAGAGCGCGTGTGCCGGTCCGCACAGCGTAAAGAGGCACGGGCAAGCAGCGCAGGGGAGTCCAATAACCCGTTGAAAACCTTATGATTAATATGTTAGGTACATACCAACATCTACATACCTATACCTGTACCAAATTGCAGATTTCTAGTATTAACGGCCAGTGAGCTATGTTTTGTGTTTACGTAATTCGTTTTGTGGGAAGGTATTGAAAATAATTTAGTAGAGCGCGTGTGCCGCTCCGCACAGCGTAAAGAGGCACGGGCAAGCAGCGCAGGGTAGTCCAATCAACCGTTGAAAACCATTATGATTAATATGTTAGGTACCTACATACCAACATCTACATACCTATACCTGTACCAAATTGCAGATTTCTAGTATTAACGGCCAGTGAGCTATGCTGCGGACAGACGGACATGACGAAACTATAAGGGTTCCATTTTTGCCATTTTGGCTACGGAATCCTAAAAACGTCGACAAATCCAAAAAAAGGTTGAGACTGATGCTTATTGAGTTGAAATTGGGGACCATAGTTGCAGTGTTGGATTATAGTTGGGTGGTTTTAAACGGTACAAATTATTAATGATAACATTCATTAGTACTTATCTCATACCTAGGTACGCATAGCGTAACATAACAGACGCAAAAAGTATTGTATGACTATTTCGTGGACACTTTATTTGCGTATTGTGATCGAAATAGATAGAGATTCTGAATGAAAATTCGAAAAGAAAGTAACTACCCAAAATAAAAGTAAAACGCCTTATTTTCAAAACTACAATTTTTACAATAGATTAAATCGAACTAATCTACTTAACCTAACCTATATCTACGATTGGCCCTTGTGGCATTGTACCGAGGATGCTGGCGGCAAATAAAAGTACCTACTTAATCAACACTGATATTTAAAAAAAAATCGTGCTTAATGCTACTGAATAATGTTTTGTGCGTGAATCACCAAGAATATTAGGTACAATTAATTTCCTCTAGGCTAGAATACAAGTACAATATAACAATAACAAAACAAAAACTCTGTTTAATAGAGTTAGGAAGGCATTTCATAAATTATGCTCATCTACCATAAATAAAATGGTACTCAAGAACCATAAAGCACTTAGTTGCACTAAAGTGTAGTGGCAGCAAAAAAAATGGCACCGGCGGGGGCGTGAGACAATATAACTTCCGTACGGTCGGCAGGTAAGGACTGGCGATAACAAAAGTGAAAATTTTAAGAACATTGAAGTTAATGTGAAAACTCAAATCATTTTACTTAGGTATTAACTAAATATTTTGATTTGTGTTTTTTTTCCTCAGTAGTCACACTACTTAAATATTAAATAAGTTATAAACATTGTATTATATACCGAAGACGTAGCACGTGAGTTCGATTCCCGCCTCGGACGTTGGTGATCTTAGTCGTTTTTTTTGATATATGACATCCAATATTTATAATTTTTAAGAACATACTAATATTAATTATGTAAGATTCATTTATAATACATGTTAAGGTTGTTCACTCACACTTTCATCTTATCTTATTATATCACATCAGTATTTTAATATGGTTTATGTTAAAGGAGGAGAAAAAGTGTCCCAAAAGGTGTGTAGCGATATTGGCTAAAAAGAATCCAGAAATGACAAAAATTATGACATACTTATGTAAAACGGTCAATAACTTTTATGTCACTCGTTGCCATGGGTACGTTCTCCTTGGTGACCCTTAAAAACACAGTTTAATAACATTAAAATTAACAAACCTTTAATGTTTTTGACAGTTATGCGGCCCTTCCATGGTGGGTCACGCAATAATAATCATGATAATAGAACTTGCAGAATACTTCCTTCTCGCAAACTGTTCAAGTGTTCAACTGTTGTCCGTGATAAAATAACAACATATAAAAGTGATTGACCCAAAAATAAATAGGTACGCTCATGTTGGACAGTTTACTACAACGACGAAGCCAGTCTTTTATTTATTTCTCAAAAGAAATTTAAATTTCACTTAATGAGAACATATTACTTATACTATGTTAACAGTTTAATCAGTGAGATATACAAAGTAATAAAACTTAAAACTATAAACTTAGCAGTAAAAACATATTTTTTAGTACAGATGGTGCCTTTTTTAGGCTCTAGTGCGAGAAGTGGGTCATTTTACGTCAGGTTCAAAACTTCGGAGGGCCATCTGTACTAAAAAACGTCGTACGAGACACGTGCAAAAATTAAATTCGTAACTCGTGTCGATTTAAAACACTCCCTATCGGTCGTGTTTTAAAACATCGCCACTCGTTTCAAAATTCATGTTTTTCGCACTTGTGTCGTAATTTACTATTTTGTTATAAAAAGTTAGGTAATTATTAATATCATACTGCGGGTAGAATTACAAATGTTTACATACTTAGCTTACTAGTCGGGCACAACAAGTTTATCTAGATTAGGTTAGGAGTAAAGAATAAAATATTAAAAATATTTAGCAGAAATCATTTCTTAATAGCCTATATAATATAATAAGTTCAAATTGGCAAACAAGATCATTAAAACACAGATACAGTTGACTATACAATACATAACAGGTGTGTTACTAGCAAATACTCGCGCGAGTGTACCGGAAGGTGCGGTGTAAGTGCTCATTGTGCCGTTTCCGCCATTTTGAGACGCGAGATGAATGTCCGCGCGAAATTGATAAATTTCAAGTTGTGTAGTTTTGCCTTTCTGGCTTGTATGCAAACAATACAAGTTTTGTGAACAAAGCCAAATCTAGGGCGAATACCTGAATACTATTCCAATTATTCCATTCGTTCGTCAGTAGAAAAAAAAATGTAAACGAATCTACTTAAATACTTGCATTATTTCCAAATAACGCATTTTCAGAACACTATCTTGCTTTGTTATCGTCAATTTAAAACATTAAACCTTGAGTTCACATAATTTTTTGATGTTTATTATTATTAGTAAATAACGTAAAAATATATCTGCGTACAAATACATATGTGTCAAAGACGTCAAACGACGAATTTACTTTTTTTGTTTTCTACTGCCGAATCGTATAGAAAGACAAGAAGGTCTTAATTAGGCGGACCACCTGGTACTTAAAAATATAGGTCGCTAAATTTTTTAATTAGTGCCTTTTTGTGGATTGACTTGGATAGGTTAGTTACAATAAATAGCCAGTTTTACATTTTTGTAAAACATGGTTACTTTAACAACTGATAAAATCTATAATCAGTTTAAAATTGTAATAAAAAGAAGATTCGATTTATTGTTTTTTCATTTAATTTTATGTTACAATGAACAATGTTTTATCTGAAATATTTAGCTTTAAAAAGACGCGATAGCTATAGTCGTGGGTTCGATAATGTTCGAATATGTTGGTATACTTAGGTATTGGCTAATACATTTTTTAAATTTTTATTTCTTATATTATATTACATTCTTTATTTTATGATGTATTGTCAGTTCAACAAAGTCAATAATAACAGAATCCCACATCGGAAGTTAGTGATTTTGGTTTCTGGACATCTTATATTTAGAATCCACATTTAATTATTTAAAAAAAATACATATAAGTAAGTAAATGAATTTTTCACCACACTGCTCGTAAACACGCTGTTTGTCCTTCAATTTCAGAGCGCAAAACTGTGTTTTAATCTCTAGAGGTTAAAGTATTTTTTTTAATCTTCTGGATAGACTAAAGCAATAACTTATACGGGAGAGTGCAATAAGCTTTTTGACGTTTGAACTAGACAGTACGTTTGAAAACTCAATAGTTTCAAACAGATTCATACACATGAACCTTTCATAATATTATATTCAATTTGCTAAAATCCAAATTAAATACCACATTTTGTTGTAAAAGACTTTTAATTAAAAGTACTAAAAATACGACAAATAAAAACAATAGGAAAATGAAAGTGTTTTCACTATGAAAATTTCAGAACGCATCCGAATATTTTTTTTCTTTTAAAATTACAAGCTACGCCAAGATAAATATTTGAGGTTATTGTTTTGTTATTTGTTGATTTGTTAATTTTTTGGGAGTTGAGGGCTTGCAAATAAATATCTTCTAATTTGTTATGTTTGAGTTTTATTCCGCATGTTTCCTCGCTTTAGTGTGGTGAAAAATGTTGTGTTTCACTCGGCAGCAAAGCTTGTTCAACTCTCGTGCCTTAAAACCCTCGCATCGCTCAAGATTCCATTTTATGAACCACTTGCTGCGCTCGTGGTTCAAATTCTGGAATCTTTCGCTTGCTCGGGTTTCAATATTTGCACGAGAGTTAATCAATCACTTTGCTCCCTAGTAAAACAAATAACTATTATTACAATACAAGTAGCTAATATTGTGGTGTCCACATCGCATGTAGGTACCTATACCTTAATTGTATAGTTTATCCACTTTTCTAAGGACTTCTATGAGTAATTATAATTAAAGTACCTACTCAAAGAAGGACTTAAATATTATTGTGAACAGGCAAAAACAATTCAAGCATTTATTTAAAAAAACGAAAATAGTCTCATTATATCAACCCCATACATTATTGATAATATTGGCATAACAGCTAATGAAAAAGCACAAATTACCATCGCGTGTTACGTAACACGTGTTCAAAAGAACTCGTATCATTAATAAACACTAGATTTATTATTAAATCGGAAATGACAATACTACTCAACAGTACCGAGGGTAGTGATAGGTTATTTATGAATTAAAACGGGTCAAGCGCGCGTCGGCTCTTGCATAGTGAAGGGTTGCGTAGATATCTCAAAAATGGCTAAACCGGACATTCATGTAATAATATTAATAATCTTTGTTTTGTATTAAAAAGAAAAATTTGGAACGCCTCTATTTACTATAAATACCAACAAACTTTTTTTTTATAAAAAAATCGAGGAACAGCGATTTAGCAATAGGTATCGTTTGATTTTGTGTTTAAAACCTAAACCTATACCACGCGCCAGTAAAACACAAAAAAAAATTGCTAACTTTCAATATCAGTTGTTGTATTTTTACCATAACATTAATAAAAGTAATAAATATCAGTAATGTTAACTAAATATTTATGTCAAACTCAGGGTTAAAACTTTTTTAAGTTGGTGATAATACCGAGATTGTGTTCTGAACGTGCGTGATTCTGATTATGGAATAATGCAAGTTTTAAAATTTGTTTACATTTTTATCGTTTGGCGTACCTAAGGTATAAAATTTATATAATCTTAGCCCCTTATTCGTAAACGTCTGCTAACTTAACAAGCCGCTAATAATTTCTTTGTGCCTTTCGGTCTTAACAATGTGTCCATAAGAGCAAAAGGCACAAACAATACTTAGCGGCTTGTTAAGTTAGCAAACGCTTATGAATAAGGGGGTTAGAGTAGCAGCGCGGCGGCCCTACACGATTAAATCTTAAGTTCCCAAGGACAAACACTATAAAAGTTTTGCAATGGTTGAAACTTATCTGTGAATTCCATTAGTACTTCCAATTTTAAAACGGAACCCTAAATTTGCACCCCTATTTCATGCTCCGCGTACAGTTAGCAGTTTTCAATTAATGATTTGTGCAGGTAATGATTTCCGATGCTTATAAGGCTACAAATTGGTGCAGTTATTAATAATTATTTTACTGCTGTTACTAATTGACTTTTTTACTGAATTTTATGTTAGGTGGCATATGGCGCTGAAGATTGTTGTAATACTCGTTACCTTACGACGTTTTTATTTGCCATAATGAATTAAAATGCACTAGGATATATTTTTGAGCATTTTTATTTTGCCTTTGACTGAACACACAAAATGATGTGGTGAAAGAGAATTGCTCTATCTATATGGAGAACATGGCGTTCTTTTGCCGCAAAGAAAAAATATCTATATTTTCTGATCAAAATTGTAATTAAAGATAATTTTTTTAATTGGATCACCGTTATTTGTATCCGACTGAAACAAGGAGTTCTCAATTTAGCTGTTTTTTTTGTACGTGTTACTTGATATCTCCGAGGATCCTGAAACGATTTTTTTTATCGAACGAGTATGACATGGTACTCAGAAGGGCTCGTTGGCACCAAGTTGGGGTCTGATGATGGGATGTTAGAGAACATTATTGAAGTCTGTTTTTAGTTTGGTTATTATCAATGAATAGGTATACCTATAAAAAACGAACGAGTGTAGTGGCCAAACAAAAAGTAGGTAAGATATTAGTGTTGTAATATTTTATCCAAACAATAAATTATAACATTCATGACATCATATTTGTGTTACTTATTCAGTGCCAAAGTAAATGTTAAGATTTATCATTAGCATTTCGCTGCCAGACATTTTTAAATAGGTATCTTATAAGCTTAAAACGTACATTACAAATTTCGTAAAAAACATGACACTCAAATCACCTAGGTAGAATGGTAGATGAGTTTTTTATTTATAACATGTATAATCTACACTGTCCATAGATTCGAAAAAAACTTTTCTTTACTTATGGTACCTATAATAGTGTTTGTAAGTCCCTACGTCGTCTACAGTGTGTAAATCTAATACGGGCGATCAATTAAACCAGGCATGGGATTCATTAGTGTAATCATGGATTACAAGGTTTTTTTAAAGTTACTCTTAATTTAAACCCCACAAAATTTTTTTAAGATTATCGGAGCAGCAATGTAGGTACGAACATTTGTTATTGTTGATTTGGCAGTTATGTCATCTGCTTTTGAAATTAGCTGTCAACGAGTGCTTAACTCGCGTATGTTGCTTTACATTGCGCGCCGAATTATTTTGTATGGAAAATTTTTTTGCTCTGATTTTAAGTAAAAGTTATTTGAATGTACTTATTATGTCGTAAACTAACACCCCTTAAGAGCTTCGCCCGTATTAGACTTACACCCTGTATAATGTAAATAGGTAAGTGTTGGGCAAAAAGGATTTGAAATACAAATTGACACACGAATTACACTTACAAAATGTATTTTCCATTATAAAAGTACAAATTGCAAATCGTAATTACAATTTATAATTTGTATTTCAAAAACAAATTACATTCCGTTGCAACATACCTACATTTTGTATTTCAATTACAAATTGCATTTTCTGATTAAGTATCTGTAATGCGTTATGCATTACTTCGTGAACTTTGCCTTTTTTACGTAGCATTTTTTAAGAACCATGCAATGCTTTATTTGATTTTAGATTTGAAGACAGTTGTAGTATCACATCACATATTTAACATCATCAGCAATCTCAGTCCACTGCTGGACGTAGGCCTCTCCTATCAACTATACGTAGCTATATACGCATTAGGAGGTAAATACCCACGTTGGGCAAGCGGATTGGCGATCGCAGATTGGCGATCGCAGTAGTGTGTCCACTATGATGACGCTGCTGCCTATCATCAATATTCTATCTACGAATGATCAGTCAGTGACAGTTAAAACCCTTGGTCGACTTTTAGGACGCCCTCGGAAAGAGTTGGGTGGTGACAAGTGTATTCTTAATGCCGTCACCTCACGGCTAGTGTCAGTATATTCAGGCTTAAATCTGAGACACAAGAAATATATTACAAAATGCTTGTTTTGTCCTACACCTAAGCAATGTTAATTGATGTGAATGGCAATAATAATATTTATATCTTAGTTCATTTTGTAAATTAACTGTCAGGATTTATTAAATATTATATTACACAAACACAGAACGGTGGGACAAACCGGCCAAGTGCGAGTCGGACTCGTGCACAAAAGGTTCCGTACCATTATCAATTTCTCATAAAAACGCCAATAAACGAGCGAAAGAAAACACATTTGTCGTATTGGTGCTCTTACATATCTGTTTTATTCTTCTTTTTAGTATTTGCTGTTACAGAAATACAGCAACCGTGAAAAAGTCAACTATCATAAAACTACCCAACTACTCGTATATAGTCCAAAACCTCCCAACTACGGTCCATAATTAAGTCAAATATCTTAGGTTTAGTGTAATTATTATATTATTGACGCAGTTGTTACACAAAGTCTCCTCATTAATGATTAAAAAACTTAGAGAAAACCAAAATAAAATATTTCCATTGATGCCTAATTACGAGTTGAACTTGTGGACCATAGTTGTAGTACTGGACTATAGTTGTATGTTTTTACAGTATCTATCATGTTTCGCGAGATACAGCCTGGTGATAGACGGACAGAGAGACAGCGGAGCCTTAAAAATTTCCATTTTAAAATGTGGGTACGGAACTCTAAAAACGATTAGGTCATTCATGATCGTATAACAGGCACAAACCCGGTACCTACTAATAAAATGAATCATCGTGTATGTAGGTATATTTAGTATTATTATTATGCATAGTTATAGGCTCCTTAACTAGGCTGTTGCTAAATAAGGTAACGTTTGAGGTAGCAACTGTATCTAACCGAAATCTAAAACCAACCGGCCAAACTTTGTGTGTGATATACATAGGTACCTATTACCAATGTTAATGTAATTTTTTGGGGCCACTCAACCAATAAAGAAATTATATTTAAGGCACAAAAGCGGTGCATCAGAGCAATGTGTAAACTTAAACCGACTGATAGTTGTGAACCATATTTCAGGGATTTCAATATTTTAACGATGCACTCTCTGTTCATTTTTGAAATAATCCTGTTTGTCAAAGGCAAAGAGAGTTTGTTTAAGAGGCATGGCGATGTACCTATCTCGCAAAACTTGAGAGACAAACAAATAGATACAACCTCTGCCAAATACCAGCAAAAACTGCTCTAATGAGAAAGAGTGTGTATTATTTGTGTAGATTAATTTACAACCATGTTCCAATACATTTGAAATGTCAGTGCTTATCGGAGTTAAAAAGTAATATTCTTCAATAATTAAGCTCATTGTTTTTTGTACGCCATTTTGGCAAAATATAGCGAACTTATACTTATAATAATGACCAACTGTTTCCATACATGTACCTATATTTATAAATAAACACTTACTTACTTATTTACTATATCTACAGGGGCGATTGGTATATTCAGCAGGATCATAATGTACCTAGGTATTGATGATCCATGATAATTTATTGTGATTCGGACTTTCGGACTAAAACAACACCAAAAAAGTAGATAGATACCGAAATCACAGAATGAAGCCAAATAGTTGGCACACCTGCTGAATGTTATGCTTTGTTCGGTGGTTATACCGGTTGGCGGACAGTTAAGGGAGTTGCCGACTTTCAACTCTAAAAAATATATATTTTAGGCGAAAAATTATACTGATTTGTGTGTCAATATGTCAGAAATATAGTCTATTTATGGAAAACAACTTAAAATCCGGTGCCTCGCACGTCTATATTTTTTAAATTGGAATTAAGTACGAAAATAGCCGAAACACCGGTTGGCGGACAGTTTTTTCAGTTGGCGGACACTACGTGCCAGTTGGCGGACACCCGGTTTTTGGGCATAATATCTCAAATAAAACAACATATATCATTAGATATTAATCATTTATTATGGTTTATATATATATTCGACTTCTTATATGGTAAACAATAGTAATCACTTATATAAAACAGGAAAAAAAACATTTAAAATATGGTCATGATTTACTGTTTTTTTCTCTTTACCATTGAATATCTAATCAATAAAATATGAAAACATATATAAAAAGTATTAATAATCAATAAACACTGATCAATATTCTATATAATCTTATAATCTCAATAGTTAGAAAGTAATCATCACAGTAATCAAAATTCAACACAGTAAAAAATAAATAATTCCAATTTAGCCTAAATAATCACAGTAAAGCTTTATATAGCGTTACACAATTAGCCAATAGACCACCAAAATCAACAAGTAATAAAAATAATATAATCACATAACAATTTGAATACCTAGCCTACTAAGAGTTCGACGCTAAACAATCAAAATAAGTAATCATGACAGTGTTATTAACATTTTCCAACAAAATTAGATAAAAGAAATGCCTTTGCCTAGCTTATACAATAACAACAATTAAGTTTAAATATTTATCTCTGTATAATCGTTTAGTTTCTGGTCGCAGTGATCAAAATTATTAGTCTTCGTCAGCACAACACGCGTTACATTTGAAGGCTTTGTCTTTAACGTCATTGTATGCAGTGCCAACAAAAGCAGTACATTTTGGCAATTTGAGCAATTGTCGCAACCAACATTCTTTTCGTCGTCTTCTTCAACATCACTTATCAATTTTTAATGGCTTCTTCACCCTTAGTACCCAATATAGGCTGTGGTCCTGGTGGTTGCAGTTCATCTTTACGCTTTCCGGTGAGGCGATCATGCGATGTTGAATGAGGGATTCCAAAAGTTTTAGCTGTTTCTCTTCTTCCTTTGCCTTGTATTCGAATCGCGTCTAGTGCTTTCACTAAATCTGTATCGGTATATTTACCCCCTATCGTTTTTTTTGGCGGCATCTAGAAAATATAAAAATAAATAAAGACACGGTTTTAAATAAATAACACTTACAATGCAGCCTAACTTAAACCTTTCTAGATTAGAACTTTGCAGACATTTAATTTTGCGCACCTAATTAAATGCTGGGTTTAACAAAAGGCCATAAATATAACAATGCCATTCATCGGCAGATGGCAGAAGCTCTCAACTACAATACATTATCTTACATTTTAAAACTAAAAAAAATTGAAAAAAAAAATCACATGTGTATGGAATGGATTTTTCTTATTCTCTCTGGAATCGAATTGAATGCCCCCTTTTCATATCGGTTAAAAAACACCTTGAGTTCACAAATAAAGATTATCCCCAATACGATCACGTCAAAGTGAGCTGTAATCTAACTTAAATTCGTATTATACCACGTGCAGAAGGCCGTTTAACAAACATACTACCTAATAGAATCATCGTGGTTAACATTACAGTCTTTTTAACACAAACTAATCACTCTTAGCTTCTTAATATTCACACGTGTCCGGATAACTGAGTGCACAATTTCGTCGTTTCAGTTAACCGAACACCTGTTTTACGACTATCTTTACACCAATTTTACAAGACTTTGCACACAAATTATGTGGTCGCCAACTAAAAAATAGCTTGATTATACAATTATCTAAACATATTATGAATATTGAACACGTCCATTCATTACTTTTTACAAAAAGTGAAAATCAAAATTTGCTAAGGTGATTCAGTTGGCGACAACCTGTCCGCCAACCGGTGTAACTCCAAAAACTGAACACCGGTTACGCGGACAGTCGATATTTTATAAATTTAGTAAGTATAATTTAAAAAAGTATATGTAATAACCTTAAGCAACTCATAACTCGTCTAAATAAATGCATAACACAAAAGTACAATAAATAAAAATGCCACACTTACGTTTATGCGCCGAGCGGAATCCTTATTTTTTTCGTAAGCTTGTCGCACTTCCACTCATCACCGTGTATTAGCGTAAACTAACCGGCTTATCTCTGGATAAGGGCGACATCCATTGTTTTAATTTTGGTGCGGTTTTGTCACTCATCTACCTGAGGACCGCATTCCACGTTCATATTGTTATTACATATTGTATGGTTCTTATTTATTTGATTTTAGTAAACATTGTCGGCAAAGTGTCCGCCAACCGGTACTGTCCGGGTAACCGGTATAATCACCCTATTGGTCTGTTCATTAATATATGTAATGTGCGTATAATCACGTGTCCGAATGGCGGGAAACCCTTCCGAATTACTATGACATAACACAACGTTTGCGTTATCAGCCGATAACGTCACGGCGCGGTCATCTAAAAATATCCGTCGATTTCCCGCTCAAATGCTGCCCACTTGCACTAGGGCAAGGCAAACTCAAACTATCCCCTTTTCTTACTTCACCTGTGTCGCAAGACACAAAAAGCGTCCTTGGGTTCCATTGTTTGCGCGCCAAGTGCCTGCCAAAATCGGCGCAGGCGCAGGAGCGCGGGAAACGGGCTTCGCCAAGCGTCAGTCAGTCGCAAGCGAGAGGCAAACGCGCGCGCACGCCACAGCCACGCCGCTTTTAGGTTAGAATTGACGCGCGCCAGGTGTTATCTCTCCCCCGCTCTAACTCACGCGCACCCCAACCTCCCTTTCTACCTGAGAACAGCTGTTTTCTCTCGGGAGATTATTAGTCAGATGTTCGCGAACCAGTCCTGATCACCTGACGCTTGCTATGGCCGCGGGAGGACGGACGCCGAAGCAGAGGAGATTCGAAGTGTCATCAGGAATGGCGCCTTTGAGGAACGTCGCGAATACGCCAAGGAGGCGTCGTGGGAGTTGCAAATGTTTGTTTGGAGCCCCGGACAGGGATGAAACGAGACGTTTAATGGCGGAGCAGTATGCGAGGGAAAGGAAACGTTTCATCAGGAGATTCAACTTCGATATTGAGACGGAGTGTGTTTACAAAGCGGCTAAGATGGATTCGCCAGTGAAGTTTTTGGATGAGGACAGTACGAGGTCTCCAAGATCGGCGACTGAAGCGCTAGCGAACGTTGGAAACACGGAACTGAGGATGCTGTCGAGTCCTCGACGGGGCAGCGGTCCCAGTTCACCGCGAACGCCACGCACACCACGAACGCCACGAGCAGCGCGAACGCCACGAACGCCACGCACGCCAGCGTCTAGAAGACAGCTGCAGATGACAGGTAAGCTTTGGATTTTTTTCTAAAACAAATAGGTAAACAATACCAAAAAAGCAACAATGTATAGATGCTTTTACAAAGAAAAAAGAAACAAATTGGAACCTGGAATTTAATTTAATTTATTTGTCATTGTCATTATCAACTATGTCCGTCCAGTAAAAGCTATTAAAATAAATGCAGGGGAACAAAACAGTCAAACAATATTCTCTATAGATAATATTAAAATTATTAATACAAATAAATTGTAATATCTCAAGATTATTTTATAAGTAATGTATTTTAAATTTGTCACTTTTAACTGGACTTTTATTTGTTTTGCACAAAAAATCGAGGTTTTAGAGCGCTTTCGAGTGCCAGAACCTCAAAATGCTCTAATATCCTGCGTTCGGGTTATTTCCCGTTTCGAACAGTGACCTTGTCCTACGGACGCAAGTACTTTCTCATTTCAAAACTACAGTATAATTAAATGTTTCCGGTGCTCCGGTTTAATGGTTTATTTCTCGTGGGAAATACATACATTTACTAGAACAAATAATTCTACTGGAATCACTGCAGTCCACAGTATTATATATTTTGCCTCTGATGTTTAGCTAATAATTTTATAAGCCATCTTTATACATGTAGGTTCCGGAATTCCGGGGGATATCTTAGTCTTCGACACCGCAGTTATTTTTAAAAGTCATCTCATCGTTTTCAGTCACAAATAAACTTCTTTTATTCTCTCTAATATTCAACGTCGAACACTAAATGCTATGCTTACTTTTTATCCACTTTTTATGCCTGTTCAAACACAGGCCACGTCTTAATCGTTATGCGTGAGAATCTGAAGACAATGGTCTAAAAGCTCTACTAAGTTTATACCTACATACCTAAGCAGCTTTAAACACGAAAACGCTGAATGTTCACCTAAATCATACCAGTTAGAAATATCAGTGCACTCAAATTGCCAAATTTATGTGTACAGATGCACAAATACAGCCGAAGTAGACTTATTATAAAGGTGAATTTAGACCACACTCATTCTATGCCCCAACGAATTTCGACGAATTACGTTTTGTGTAACGAAAAAATTTCGCAGAGTGGGGGATAGAATGAGCGAATGCTCGTTTCTTATAAATGCACGTTCAGGTTATCTATCAGATTCGATATTTATTTACACAAAAATATTGCTGTGTCTGTCAATTACAATTAGGACAAGTTCAGGGCTGTCACAAAGGGTAAGATTTGGGAATGTTTTGTTAGAATTAGCATGTGTAAAACGTCTCCCAAATTCAACTTTAAGCGAAGCTTTAATCATATTTATACATACACACATGTATCCCAAATACACCCAATGGGTCTATTTCGATAGAAACAAAACTATCCCAAATCCTACTACCTATCCCATTCATCAGTAACAACAAAAAAAAACCTAAAAACTTGCATTATTCCATTATCACGCAATTCATGCACTTTTAGAACACAATTTTGATTTTATCACCAACTTAAGTCTTGAGTTAACATACATTTTTCGCTAAAATTATGAATTTTTATTAGTATTAAAGTAAAAATAAATTTGCGAACGTGTTTCACAATAAATGGGCATTTCTTCGAGCGTTTCAACCGCCGTGACTTCGGTGGCAACCTTATCACACGAATCCCGTAAGAGATGCAAAAACATTTGGATATATAGGTAGTTGTCAAGTACGTCTACCAATATATCCAAAAGTACTTGCTTCTTTCACGGGATTCGTGTGATAAGGCTGCCACCGAAGTCACGGCGGTTGAAACGCTCGAAGAAATGCCCAAATATGTGTCAAAGAAGTCAAATGCTATAGAAAGTCAGCCAAAGTTTACTTTTTTTATTTAATTATTACAATTGGTACCAGGGATCGGATAGCAGTTTTTTCTCCATACAAAAGAACGGTTCGAATTCAGTTCTTTTTCGATTTTCAGTATATTTTTGTTACTGGAGTAATTAAAAAAAAACCATGTTAATAGTCATTACATAAAATGTTGGAAACTACATAAAAAGTGTAAAACATTTTTCACTTCTCATGCTCTTAAAATGTTATTTTAGTCCCTGCATATCGGGACTAAAACTCTTTATTAATCTCTAGGGACTAAAGTAAAATTTTTTTAATTGACGTTGGAAACCCGTAAACAGCCACACTCACGGTGTTCAAGAATAAAGGATAGTCGCCATTTTCAGTGCTTGTGTATGGACCACTTTTGTGCATGCCGTGGATACAACCTCTAAACTTTTTTTTAATTGACTTTGGAAACCCCTAAACAGCCATTTCTAGTGTTTATGATTTTTGAACGAACGGTTATTGACATTGAAAATAACCTCAAAATGTCAATCGTGAAAAAATATTAAGGAGAATCGATTTATTTTCTTTATATACATGTATATTTAATACTTGTTTAATATATGATTAAGATTGAATCCAATTTATTACTTATTTTTTAATAACCAATTAGCTTCAAAATAGTTATGTAGTTAGCTCCAATTCGTTGGCTAAATATGCAAGTATTTAAAGCGTCATATTTCGAAAAAGGAATACAGATAAAAACTTAAACGCGGAACGAATTTGATTGCTTATTTTTTGTGTTTTTGTCCATAAGTAATATTGTTCAAATCGTAGTTATATAATTTACGATGTCACGTCATGCGATGAAGAAGTATTAACGCCTTACTCCAGAATGAAGAAGAATGCAAAAGAGGTGGTGCAAAATCTTTTGCCGCCGAAATCTAGTGTAATATATTCAAAAGCGTATCAAACTTTTATGGATTGGAAAACTGGAAAGCAAATTAGGTAGGTACCAACATCATTTATGGAAGGCGTATTTCTGACATATTTTGATGAAAAATCTAAGAAGCTTAAAACCATACTCCAACTAAACCATACCTATAACTTGAAAAAGTTTGCGAATTTATAGTAAAGTGGCCATGTTCCGAAGAAATCGGAAGTTTTGACATCGCAGAACATATAATTTTTTTGTTTCTTATTTGTTCTTTCTGTTAATTAATACTGAGATTATGTAGAACGTAGCTTTTTTCCTCGCATTCTAAGTGAAAAGTAGAGTGTTTAATTCGGGACTAAACAGCCATAATGACACTCGAACTACATCCACCCTCGCTACGCTCGGGTGGATAAATATCTCGTGTCATAATGGCCTGTTTTAGTCCCTCGTTGAACAATCTACTATTAAAATACGAGTATTGAGCTATTTCGAGGTTTTTCTAAAAAACCGGTTCGATCCCTGATTGGTACTGATACATAACGCCCAAGAAGGCGATTTTATAATCCCAGTCAGCCCTGAAGAAATTTTATCGAAAACACACCTTAAGCAAACATGGCAAGCGCATTGCCTCTGGATTACTCACATTGTCATATAACATGGTATCGTATCTTACTTTTCTCGATTACAGAAACACCTTAACTTGTACGGAATAAAGTTCATTTAAACGTAACAAGCAATCACGTGTTCACTTTAGTAATGCCGTATTGTCACGTTATTAAAAAGCGCTTTAATTTGTATAGAATAAAGCATACTTTTGAAAATTCAAGATGTTAAATCGATCGTATAGATACAAGTGCCCGAGCATATACAGGTTGAAACTTAAGTTGTGAACAGAAATGAAATAATAATTATGTTATAGACTTTTAAAAATATTTTTTCATATTATCGTTTTAAACATCTTAAAAAGCCTTTATTGTTTCCTTAAATTACATGAAACATTAAAAATGTAGCCCAAAAACGCTTTTTATAGAACATAAGTATGTACCTACCTATACCATTCAAATCGAATCAAATGAAGAATTATTTATTGCCTCAAACCTTATTAACTAAGTACAATAACCTTGCAAAATACGTGCATCGTAGCTTATTAGCTTATTAGAACAAATAATAGGGTTCCAATCTCAGCGTGTGCCAGGCTTAACGTCTGGCGCTGGTTTTCAGACTGGACCCTTAGAGTCGATCAATCATTCGTCAGTAGAATCTAAAAATAATATGTAAATAAACGTAAAAACTTGCATTATTCCATAATCATTTTTAGAACACAATCTTGGTTTTATTACCAACTTACAACCTTAAAGCAGCAAGCAGTATTCAGCCCGTACAGGTCTGATCAGCCACAAACTAGATGTGGCTCTGGGGCACTGCGAGCGGAACGGACTCATTAATGGCTCCGTTTCACGTTCATCGCTGGCCAAGTGCTAGTATGCAGTTGACGGCTGCAAGTCACACCAGTCGTGTAAGTTAAACGAAGCCATTAATGAGTCCGTTCCGCTCGCAGTGAAAGGCGTGCATTAGAATGAACATATACATTATATACAATACATCTGGAGAGATGCGAAGGACGATGATTGTGTTCACGAGTCACGACTACTCGTGTTATTCACCCTGTAGATACGCGTTTGAGGTTTGAGATCGAAGATATCGGATCCGAACAAAATTATATGTGAGCCCTATCATTATTCATTAAGATATAAGACCGTATAATGAATTATCTTTTATCCAAGCCAATAAGTAAGTGGGGAGTTTTATATTGTAGTTATAATCATCGATTACATTCTGGATCTTAATTCTTGGAATCAAAAACTAAACTTCAAAATAATTTTTCACTTTATTGTAATCGGCAAGGTGTAGAAAGGTGTTTCTATGTGATTTTTTACGCGTTTTTATTGTTCATTACCATCACCACTTAATCTTCCGTTTTATAAAAGCAAACGAGACTATTATCCCAGAATAGCAAACAAACATGCGTCTGCTACAAGATAACTGAAAATGACTCCACTATTTACACGCAGTTCGTCAATAATTTGTGAATGGTAATGACTTGATTGGTGCGACAGAATAATCGCATAGAACTACCCAGAACTACCGAATCGAACATGAACTTAAGATCCGCCACATTTCCCAAAATATTCCAGAAAGGTTGTATTGAAATCTCCTTTTTTGTTACCAAATTTTGAATAAGTACGTCAGTAAAAGTTTTTAAGTCAACATGGTCTTTTACATTGTTAGTTAGTAAAATAAAACGCAATTATTGAGCACCTGATATTTCGGGACTGTTCCACATGCCATCTTCACTGCAGACTTACTCCGTTGCTCCATAGGCCAAATGGCTGGAATTACTCAGTGAAGATGGCATTTGCAAGTGCCAAAATGTCGGGTGTTCAATAATTGCAATTTACATGGTAACTATCCCGTTTTAAGTCATACTAATAAAGTACGTCAATATTTAAGAGCTCATCCAAATGTACCAACAAACTTTTTGTCAGTTCCTGTTTCATATCATAAGTATCTACGAGCACTTTTTATACTGACAAACACAAACAAACACACACACACACACACACACATACACACACACACAACACCCAATTTAAAAACGATTAAATACTTTTCCTCTTGTCTAACTATCCTTGTTGTACATTTTATCAAAAATAACTCTCGTGTACTAGCTATATATGCCTGCATTGCTTACTACATAGTCTAATGAACATTGCATGAATTATAGTAAAATGGAAGGAAACTGATACTTAAAGCACAGGCTCTGCCTATTTTAAGTATCAGTGACAGATATTTAGACAACATACCTACAATAAATCAACCATTCATAATGTGTATTTAGTCCATAAACTAGCATGTAAAGGTAACCATCATTGTAACCCTGGCCTGATTTATGAAATAAATTTATTGTTATTATTATAGTTGCTCTTTACAATAATTGTAATTTGGGCCATTGTTGCCTCATTAAATAATAACAATACGGTAAAGCATACAAATCAAAGCAAAAAAACATTATTTTCAGTACGAAGACAATGCCTGATCACTTCAATGCCAGGGCAACGGCCTCTCAAACTGGTTTAGAGTTTAATCTAAGTCCTGCCGTGGTCTAAGGCGATCTTTTAGACCTGTTCAGTGTTACAGGCAGTCATATAGATAATTGATTGGCAATGCGGATGTGACAACCCTTTAAGGAACAACGACATAAAGAGCACTAAGTATACCACTTATTCATTTATGTCTCCTAACTTAGCAAGCTGATAGGTATCGTTTCCATGGCAACAAAAGTGCTGAAAGTTTGTTTAGAACTTGGAACTTTTTACATTGTTGCTGTCGGTTTGTTCCTTTCTGTTTTATAAATATGTCTATAAGATACACACGATACTTATTTTATTTATTTAAACTTTATTGCATAATAAAAATGTACAAATGGCGGACTTCATGCCTTAAGGCATTCTCTACCAGTCAACCATTGGGCAAAAAGAAAGGTTTGTGTGGTGCAGGCTTTTGTATTCGAAAAAAAAAAGAAAATATCTACATAGATACTTAAAGATATATCCAATACTTACACAAATACTTTTTATAATACTTATCGTGTTGCTTCAGGACGTTTATGAAATTACGTTGCAGCGTGATAGAACTGATAGATTTCTTTACGTATCGAGTTAACGTTCGCGTACCTAATCGTTACTTGCCATCTCATGGTACGGCTACAGAGGCCCTACCGCCAACGACGAACGAAGTGTTGCCTCTCTCTCGCACTCGTGAATTCGTAGGTAAGTGTGACAGGCAGGCGACGATACGGCCGGTAGGGCCTCAGGCCTACTACCGCGAACACCGAAATTCGTAGGTTTCGGGGATTTCTTTTTTCTGTCACTCCCAACGAAGGCGTCATTAGAGTGACAGAGAATCCCCATAATTTTGCTGATTTCGAAGTTCGCGGTAGGGCCGCTGGACCCAAAATAATTTGGTTAATTTACAGCTGTCACGTCGCATCGCTCACTCCCACGGTCCACGGAGCAAAGCCGCGGCACTTCCTCACCGTGGGCGGAAATGCCAAATTTCCTCTTTTTGCACAAACAGGCCACGTAGCTTAGTCGAGAGGTTACCTGGATGTCCCGGGTTTGAGTCCTGACGGTATCACTTTGTGTACCTACTCAGGGTGATACTTTATTCACCGACCAAATTTAAGAGGGTCAATTCTGAGATCATATTGATCAACTATTGGGAGCTATTGATGAACTATTGGGAGCGACATACATCCGTTTCGATAAAAAAAATCTGAACATTAGATTTTACAAAAAAAAATCGGCCCAGAACAAAGTGACATTCTCTCTGAGTGTGGCGATTTACATTACAAGCAACAAAACACATGATGCAGTGCTCCCTGTGTCCAATTACGTGCACTTCTGAAGATCTGGCAAAAGCTACTCCCCGAGGAGTAGAAGTGGCAAGACACTGGCAGAAAATAATTTAGTTAATAATTTATATCATTTGATCCCTTTACACGAATAAGAAAAAAAAGACAAAAAAAATGTGAACATCAGATAGTACAAAAAAAATGTGAACATCAGATTTTACAAAAAAAATCTGAACATCAGATTTTTTTCTTGAATCGGAAGTCGGTCCCATACTAAAAGTTCCTCAATACGTATGACCTCTAAATTAACCGCCTACAGTTTTACCCGTGTATAAAAAAATTACTCTGTCTGAAATCACAATAAATTTTGTTCCTCAGTCATATCTTTTGGTATCTATTATACATTAGGTACTACATAATAGAAATGATAATACTTATTACCTTAAGGAATTACAGTATGGGGTTCTTGAAAAAAAGAGTTTATAGATTTTTAACAAGGTTTTTAAAGGGTAGGCAACTGGCGTGTTAATCCTCTGTAGCCAATTCTACCAATTTCTACCTATTTTTGCATGTCGTTCTACCAGTTTGCCCAGATTGTATGTGACAACACTAATTCCATGCTCTTGTAATTTGTCTTACCTACATAAATCTCATTACCTACAAATGTTCCATACCTAGATGCAAGCATGGAATCACACAATTAGGACTGTTCTCAGAGGACTGAGATGTTATCTGTGCAAAGATTGCCATTAAGATGCCAAAGAAGGATGGCTAGACAGGAAAAAAAGTTGCGGTTTTATACCTGGACTAATTTTTAGATATTTCTGCTATAAAATAAGTAATTACTAAAACTAACAAAAAATAAACAATTTGTATTATGTAAAACCGAATGTATACGTATAATAGATACCGATGGACACTTAATATAAATAATTTTTGTGATACGCATAGTGATATTTCTCAGCGGGATTCAAACCTGGGACATCCAGGTAACCTTCCGACTAATCTACGTGGCCTGTTTGTGCAAAAAGAGGAAATTTGGCATTTCCGCCCACGGTGAGGAAGTGCCGGGGCTTTGCTCCGTGGACCGTGGGAGTGAGCGATGCGACGTGACAGCTGTAAATTACCCAATTTATTTTTAGAAGCGGAATATAGGTAGATCTACCACCTAAGGATCAACGCCATAAAAATATAACTTAAAAATATTTAAAAACCAACTTCAACAGATTTCTCCAAGATCCCATCATCAAACCCCGACTTTGTGGGAACGGGACCACTTGGTTATACTCGTTCGATTACAAAAAAAGTGAAAATCGGTCCATGATTCTCGGAGATATCAAGTAACATAAGCAGCGCCCGTAATTTTCATGCCGATGACATCAATTTGACGTCATGCTCCATTTAGGGTGATCCCAAATAGTTTTATTGTTAATTATTAATCATTAGTCATCAATCGGAAGTAGTTTTAATATCTAGACGATTCAAAAGAGTTTGTTGCTATTCCAATTTGAATAAAGAATTATTTGACTTTGACTTTGAATCATTTGAATCATGTACAAGTAACTTCAAAAGTAGTGATGCCATCGGCATGAACATTACGGGCCCTGAACATAAGTAGACTAAGTAGTTCATTCGAGTAACATAGACACGGTTAAATCTGAAGAGAAATCTCCTCCTTTTTTGAAGTATGTTAAAAAGCTTTCTCATATCAGTGGTTCAGTCTTCAACTTAAGGCTTTATTTCTTTTGCCTACAATACCTACTCCCTTTTTAAAAGTAGGTATGCCATTATGAAAATAACGAATTTTCCCAAGATTAATGAAACAAAAAACATTTCCGAGTCAAAATAAAACCGTTCTTATTATCATTAGTAGGTACCTATTACAAACCATGCTTTCAAGATTAATTGAATGTTTCGAAGATGAAAACCATGGTTCATAGATGGTTCGTAGTCGGGGTCAATGACCGGTTACGTCACGGCAGCCATGCTTTTTGTTCCATTACACCATTTCCTATCCATCGATCTTCATTGCTCGATTGTGTTCGTCACTTGACTTTTTTCATGCGTTCGTTGGTATGATCATGAGAATAATTATGTTTTATTTCTGGCCGTGATCATTTAGTCTGTTGCTTTAGTTGTCATGTCAGTGTTTTAGTCCTATCGCGAAAATCGTAAATTTCAGGCACCTATCGCTTTTACTCTAATCACTATTCGTTGGAGTGGCAGAATGGATGCTCGAAATGTGGGTGCATATATGAGCGTTTCAACCGCCTAATTTTGGTAGCATCATTTTTGCCGAAGTTTCTAAACGTCTCAATGTTATACTTCGTCATTTGTATAAGGTAGGTACCGTGCCTCCTTGACAAAGTAGCGCATTGTAACGAATAGAAACTTCGGCAAAAATGATGCCACCAAAATTAGGCGGTTGAAACGCTCAGATATTCACCCATGTACGCTTTTTGAAGTTCGCATTTGTTTACAGTTAGGGATAGTCTCTCCTTAAATGGGTATTGTCTTCTGGTTGGCGTGACAACCAGCGCCATCGCTGATATCTTTAGCCAGCGATATACATCATTCTGAATTGCATCCATTTCGGTGTTATTTTTAGGTATTAATTTAAGTTCGTCAGCTTTTCCTACTGAGTTGCTGGCAACAGTCTATAATAACATAACAAAATTTCGTAATAAATTAAACTTACATCTTTCTTATTAGTTACAAACAAACGTACATGATTCGCAATTAACCGTGGAAAGAAAAAAGAATCGCAATTTGCTACTGGCATAATTATAGAGGCTAGTGTAGCGAGCATGATCGAGCAATTATATCTGAATCCACAGCGTTAAAATTATAGTGGCAAAAAATAAAAAAGGAATGTTATTCTAGTCTCTGGTAGTATAGGAGGTGCTTTTGAGTTCCTTGCCCTAAAAAAGAAGAAAGGGAAAAAAGGTAGGAATTATTTCTGTTTAGTGAGCGGAAAGTAAAGAATTTTAGGATTTGGCCTGCTACCGCGAACACCGAAGTTCGTAAATTTCGGAGGTTTGTCTCTGTCACCCCAAAGAAGGCGTCAATAAAGTGACAGAGAAAAATCCCCGAAATTTGCGCATTTCGTAGTTCGTAGTAGGACCGTTGAACGCGTAGCTTATTCATCATCAGTTTCTTTTTCAAACTGTCAAAACGATCACCGCTATGGAATTTTATATGAAATACTCAAAAGTGACGCCACGTTTGAGTACTGCCAAATAACCTACTCTTTTAAGTTCTTTTCAATTTATTAAATCGAAGTTCTGTACAAAAATTACAGCAATCTACATCTTAGTAATAATTTCTTCGTGTATTATGTCGTGCATAATGTTAAATAATTTCACTCGTCAATAATAATGTCACTTTTGAGTATTTCATATAAAATATTCCCATCTGCCGTCCCTCTAGCCCTCCAGACTCGTAGGAATCTCCTTTCTCTTGCTGGCAAACGTCTTAGAAACTTGAATCCACACGTGGCGTTAGTCCTGATGCAGAAATGTTTTACCGTCCCAAAAATAACCTATCTGCTTCGCACGGCTCCTGTATGGCTATTTCCTGATGCCATGGACGCTTTCGACGCTGTTATTAGGTCCATGCTCGAGTCCGTTCTCAACATCTCCCTAAACGAGGTCCAGTGGACACAAGCGGCTTTGCCCATCCGTTACGGAGGTATTGGGATGCGGCGCGTACGGGACGTGAGCCTGCCGGCTTTCTTGGCGTCAGCCCATGGGGTTACTGGCCTAGTCGCTAAAATTCTGTCTTTTAATGGCGACGGGTTTAGTGTGCCGCATGTGGTTGACGCTTCGAGGGAGTGGTTGGCTGGCAACCCGGGCGCGGCCGTCCCGGAGAACCCGAAAGTCCAGCGAGCTTGGGACGACGTAGGCTGCAAAGGTACTTTCAATGAACTTATTGCCAACACTTCGGGGGTAGACCGCGCGAGACTTCTGGCTGTATCGCAGTCGGAATCAGGGGCGTGGCTGCACGCCTTACCTTCGCCTCAATTAGGCACATTGCTCGACGGTGACTCTTTGCGGGTGTCTGTAGCTCTCCGCCTAGGCTGCGCCGTATGTCAACCACACATATGCATCTGCGGGTCTACGGTGGAGGCTGACGGCCATCACGCTTTGAGTTGCCGGCGATGCACTGGTAGGCATCCGCGTCACCATGCCCTCAACGACATAGTCCAGAGGGCGCTTAGGTCAGCCGGCGTCCCCTCCGTGCTCGAACCTCCGGGCCTCAGTCGCACTGACGGCAAGCGACCTGATGGCTTGACGTTGCTGCCGTGGGAGAGAGGCCGGTGCCTGGTATGGGACGCTACGTGTGTTAGCACTTTCGCAGCGTCTCATATCAGTCGCACATCGCGCGCGGCTGGAGCGGCAGCCGAGGCTCAGGCTGCGGTGAAGCGGCAAAAGTACGCTCCCTTAGGGTCAGGGTACCTCTTTGTGCCTTTTGCCGTCGAAACAGCAGGGTGCTGGGGGAAGGACGCGAAACTTCTAGTGCGTGACATAGGGCGTCGACTCAGACAAAGGGGAGAAGACCACCGCTCCGAATCGTTTCTGGTGCAGATGTTGGCCATAGCTATCCAACGCGGCAATGCCGTGAGTGTTATACCTTTGCACCGGAAGCGCTAAGGAGCGGATATTGACAGGTATTTTTGCCATATTTTTTTTTTCTATGTACGTATATAATTTTTTTAAGTTAATTAAGTTTACTTTTGGAATAGAATACATAATGGTCGCTTTTATCGATAGTTTTTGTGTAAAGTTTAATATAAAGTAATTATTATACATATAAAATTCCATAGTGGTGATCGTTTTGACAGTTCAAAAAAGATGCTGATTTGATTTGCCAGTCATCATGCCTATTGCCACAATACTGTTATAATTTTTCTCAAAAAACCCATATCAAATATTGATAATCCCTGATAGCAAAATGCACAGCTTCACAAATGTTTATGTTTACTATCAATCGATATGGACTAGTTTTTTTCCTGCATGATAAGGTACAGTCAAACAAACATGTTTGAAGAGTCGGGAGTGTCCACTTGACACCAATTACGATGTTAAAGTAATGACGAACCATGTCAATAATGATTGTAAGGCCAGCCGTACACCTGTAAGCAGAGTTGGGCAACAAGTAATATGATTACTTCTAAAAATTACATTTGTACCTATGTAATTTTTAGAAGTAATCATACATTTGTAATAAACATTACAAAGTACACATACAAAAGTAATCGGAAGGAGTAATCATATTACTTTTTGCCCAACTCTGCCTGTAAGTTCTTACGTAAGTTATAGGGACGGAGCTATACTAAGGAATGAGAGGTGAATATCACTATCATATAAACAATTACACAGGCCCTAAGAATGAGTGCCCTTACCTAAGAACGAGTACGGTGTACGGCTGGCCTAAAGGTACTCGTCCTTAGGGCCTGCGTAATTTTTTATATGATTTGTACTCATTTTAATAGGAGAATATTGTCTCAAAATACATAAATTTTTCGAACTTTCTATTCCGTTACCGCCATACAAAATGTATGAAAAAATGGTAACGAAATGGAAAAAAACCTTGTGACAAAAATGTTCTCCTATCAGTATCGAAAGAGCTCGCGATTCTGAGTTGACGATTGACATCACATTCAAAGTTCCAAATATAAAAAAAAGTTAAATGGGACAAGACAACTTGAAAAACAAAAACCCATATTCGGTTTGAATAAGTAAATAGAATAAAGTGAGTTAACTTGGAATATTGATAATTTTTGATGTCTTTTCCTGAAGTGAGTTTTCTGATGATTGCTTTTACCGAAGATGCGGTGAAAATTATTTTGTCTGCTAAGGTGACCAGAGGCCTCACTGACGTAACCAGAAGTCAGTGACCATGTGACCACACCCTATGACTCAACATGGTGGTTAAACCTTATAATTCTCAATACCCATTCCATTTTGAACCCTATTGCCATACAATACGCGTTACAATATACAGGAGCATAACAGTCGTGACTACGAAAGGTGATCATTAGGTACCATCATAGTTTGTTTTGATTTTGTTTTCGTTTAATCGGTGTTTGGGACATCGCAAACAACTCGTTTTCTATTTTTTTTAAGTAATTTGCGTTATTGTGTGCAAATTAGTATTTTATTTCGCGATATATTTATGTCATCATCATTCCGGTGGGATGGTTTTAAAGTTCACATTATTCTTGAAATAAAACTATGAAAACGGATAAACTTTTTTTTTATACCACGTCGGTGGCAAACAAGCATACGGCCCGCCTGATGGGAAGCAGTCACCGTAGCCTATGGGCGCCTGCAACCCCAGGGGTGTCACATGCGCGTTGCCGACCCAATAAAAACTTGTACACTCCTCTTTTGAAGAACCCCATACTGTAGTCCAACGGGATAACCTCGGCAGGGAGCTCATTCCACAGACGGACCGTCCGCGGGAGGAAGTTCCTCTGAAACCGCACGGTGCGCGACCATTTAGGTTGCAAGGTGTGAGGATGAGCGCCCAGTCGGTGGCGAGCGGTGCGATGATGAAAAGTGGACGTTGGCATCATGTCGAACAGTTCTTCAGAGCACAGCCCATTGTACAGACGATAGAACACACATAAGGAGGCGAAGTCTCTCCTTAGACTTAAGGGTTCAATACCGCCTGTGAGTCTGGGATCGTCGACTATTCGGACAGCTCGTCTCTGAAACTCGCGTATATTAAGTATTAACTCATTTTAACTTCATCCGACGTTTCGAACACTTTACAGGGTTCGTGGTCTGCGGAGTCATGTGTAATCCTCGCGGTAACCGAAGAAAAAAATATTTACAATTATTTTTTAACTTTTTTGTTTGACGATTTTTAAAGACCTTATTCAGAAAAGTCACCTAACTTAACATGCCAATAAGTAAGTACCTATAATTTGTCTTTTCCCGCCTAATAGAAATATGAATAAGACGGAAAGAAACAAACAATTCTTACTAGCTTACTGACAACAAACTGAATTTTAAAAAATAAATAAGAAACAGTAATTTTAAAATACCTATAAACTAAATAAATAAAAATAAATATCTTGGGACATCTTACACAAACCAACCTAGTCCCACGGTAAGCTCAATTAAGGCTTGTGATGTGGGTAAATAAAATTAAACTTAAAAAAAACCCTTACAAGGAGCTACCGATATTAACCGCCCGAATGGTTCCCAACGCAAAGGTGTCCATCACGCTCACAGCATTATTTGGCTTACTGAGGAGAGACGTTTATGTATAAGGGGGTTATATGATTCTGAAGAACGCTGAAAATGGCAACATGCGTATTCATTTGTTTTTTTATATTAGTACCTACCTACGAAATCGCGAAAAAAGAATCCCTCGCCTCGCTATTTCGGGGTTGGTCCGATCCGATATTAAAAATTGCTAGCCTACGGTAGTAGGCTAGCAATTTTTCTAGTCAATATAGTCAATATAGCGAAGCTAGTCAATATAGCGAAACTCGATATTCGTAAATTTCGAGCATTTTTCTCTGTTACTCAAACGAAGTCGTCATTAGAGTGAGAGAGACGAACCATTGAAATTTACTAATTTCGTTTTTCGCGGTAGGGTCGCTGAGTATGACTTATTTAAATAAGTGTGTGCGAGGTTTATGATTAGTGACTCAGAAAATACCGTGTAGGTATAGGTATAGCTCAGTGATCTCATAATTATGTATTTATTTATTTAATAACAGCTATTATTTTTTACAGGTAGATACTAATACAAGTAATGATTACTATTTAATAAATTTGATACAAAGGATGTAGGTGTACAATTACCCGGGTGTAACTAAAAACCTAATGAACCTTGACAATCGCATAGGTATATTAGGTATCCTCATTCGCTATTTATTATAAGTATAAAATAATGTGATGACACCGTCGCGTGCCTGCAATTCGGCAACCTCTTCCATTTCACGCGACAAAACAATCCTAATCCTAAGCCAACCTTATTATTCTATCCCTTTTTTCGTGTCAGATCCTAATTATTAAATAAACTTAAGGAGGCGAAAATAAAGGCTGGGCCATACTGTATGCGTTTGCAGCATGTGCACATGAGCGTGGCGTGCGCGTGTAGCGTATAAACTGCACACTGTTAGCTAGTCACGTCACGCACACGTCCACGCCACGCAAGCCGTGTGCCGTCTAATATGACAATTCATACACTACAACACACACGCACACGCGCACGACAAGGTGCGGTGCTGCACACGCATCCGGCGTGGCTTGGCCTGAACTTGTAACAATATACAACAATTGTTGACAAAAACTAGTGATTAAAAGCATCTTTGACATCCGCTTGAAGGATGTTCCCATTTCTCCCCAATATTATATAAAAATTAGTCAAAAACCGAATTACAATAATGAACATGCCCACAAAACATTAATTAATATACCACTAGTCCAAGGTCTTTCACTGAAGAAATAAACATGCATTATTAAAACATAGTCCATACTCGGAATCACCGGAATAGACTTCAATTTCTTATTGAACAATAGGAACGCTTATAAGGAAGTGTCGGTCCGTCTGTCACCATATCTGATTTGTTTTTGAATCACGTTTCTTCAGAAAGCTTCTATATACAATGCTTGCTAGTTTTTGTTTTTGACACGTAGTACAGGAAATGGATGAGCAAGGGTTATTACTACTATCGGATTGAATTCATAATTATTTTTAAGGAATATAGAATTCGTTACATTACCTTTTCTATGCATTTCATTTCATTTTGTTAATCAGTCAACTCAGTCGAGTTAAGTTGACAAGTACCTATTGTTCGTCTCATTCGATCTTAAGGTGCATCCAGACCAAACGAGCATTCGCTATTCTATTCCCCGCTCTACGAAATCAACGAATCACGTTTTGTGTAGCGATCGAATTTCGTAGAGTGGGGGGATAGAATAGCGAATGCTCGTTTGGTCTGAATGCACCTTTATAGATGTTATATTGATAAGATCGAAAGGGACAAACAATACCGTAATTTATTCGCGTTTGGTAGACACAACATAAGCTTAACGTGGATTTAGACCAAACGAGCGAGCATTCTATCCCCCATTCTACGAAATCAACGATTTTCGACGAATCACGTTTTGTGTATCGAACGAATTTCGTAGAGTGGGGGATAGAATGAGCATTCCCTCGTTTGGTCTAAATCCACTTTTAGATACATCACGTCTCGTAACTTTTTCTGAATAAAAGCGGTTAATCTATATTATCTTGGCTTCGGATATTCAAAAGCTCACGGTAACATTTTTTTCCCAACCCAGCTGTTTCTCGACTCGAAATCCAACGGTCGTTTTCAAAACCTCAACGAACCATAGCACAAAGTAACGTACAGTCACGTCTAATAATATGTATACATTTCGGAACATATGTCAAAGGCATAAGGATCCAAATCGTATACATACTATTAGAGCCGACGTACACATTAAAATTCTGTGATCCCGACTGGAACGGTTCAGAAACCGTGACTCCTGAGTCCCTAGTGCCCTATGGGAGCGTACATACCCACAATAATGCTAAGGGTGTATGTCAATTGCATTTCCTGTGAAGATACACCCTTTTCTAATTAAAAGGGCGCAGGTGTCTTAAGTTTCAATGAGTTTTAATTATTATTAAAAGTTACACGTGAACATACTTAACGTAATATTTTAAGCTGACGTGTTCATTTGCGTTATTAATTAGTATGATTTCCACGTCACCTATTTCGGTTCACTGCTGCACGTAGGCCTCTCCTGTTAACTATGCGTATTGGTAGAGTAAGTAGACGTCAATTAACAGCGTCAATAATTTCGAAGAAAACCGCCTGATCACCTTAGACGTTAAAAGACAGCTACGTACGGAAAGACCTAAGCCCTCCTACGCGTACACATATAATGCAGCTGGTCAGCTCTATTGCTCTGATTGCAGAAGAGTATTTAAAACAAAGTTCGGCCTAGCCAGCCATATCAGGGCTCACAGTAGACAACGTCCAAAGAGTTTATTTCGGGTCACCGTCATCGAAAACGATGAGGAGGACATGTTGGCTTATAATCTTATAAAATGACCATTGATCGGTCATCATCATATTCATTACCTAGGTATAGGTGCATACACACTAAAACTTTAGATACCTACCTTTTCAACAAGACCTGACAGTGTTTTTGTGTTTTTGATGTGATGGTGTCATCATCAAGGTGCTTGGAGTCGAAGTTGAATTAATAAGTACAAATTAATCATCTTTAATGTTACGTTGGGTACCTGTTAAAATATGCATTTTTTGTTTTATTTTTGAACCAACCACAGACGTTTTAAAATTTTTAGACATTGCTGTTTTTCGATTCATTGGGTACTTATGTGGAAGATCGAGTTCGAAATTGGATATATTATTTGACTAATTCGAAAATGTGTAGCACGCACAGTCCTCTAATTTAAATAACACAACTAAATCGAACTATACAGGGTATTTATAAATAAGATATCGATAACCATAATTTTCGTCGGACTATAGTTTCAAATTAAAATACTTACCTATAATAAATGTACAGCAAATCTATGATTGTCTTCAAAGATTTGCTGTAACTTTAATAAAGTTCTGTTTGTTGTTTTTATGCTTTTATGAATAAAAAATTTGGAAATAATTTTGTAAACAAAATCTATAGTAGGTATACCTTAATTATTGGATTTCTAGTGGTGTTACTAATTAGTAACATTTTGGTGGACTTGTATTTGCTATTCGGCTTCTTAACATTCCTACTATTCAAATGATGACATTTACTGGAGACGAGAAAATTATAGAATGCATGTAAGGTTTTAAACACAGTACGACTACTTACGCAATTCCATGCTTTAGGTAATTTACCTATGGTTTTCAAAATATTCTCTTAATTTTGTGTCTAAGATTATCTATACCTTCCAACGTAATAATCTACAAAAGACAAACACCCTGCTCAAGTTTAAATATAATTTCGTGCAGATTTAAGTGGCTTACTGTCTGGTGGCTCCAATTTCGCCGGAATTCCCAAATTAGCGGATTTCGAGCGCGTTCGCATGCAACGCCATCACGATTTCTGAATATTGCTTTAATTCACTGCTTAAATTCCGTTATTTTTTATTATGGCGTTTTTTTTAGTTTTAGGTATGTAAGAATCGTGAGCCTTTATCAAACTGTGGGAAACAAAGGGTCCCAAAAATTTGATGGTACATACATTTTGCATAGGTAATTGCTTTTTTATTACCGCAACTCTAACAAAATTATAACATTATAGGGAAAAAGCTAGGTATCTAAATAACTCGTTCAGAGTAGAAACAACAACAAAAAAAAGCATTATGTCCTGTCAATCTTTGAAATTTCAAAAATGTAACTTAACCCACACTTAATTGTACACAAGTTGTTCTTTAATATATTTTTATTATTGGATCACCAGTATCACCACCATTTTGTAACACCTGTATAGAATCTGCATGTATCTAACTGATATAATCAGGATG
>JALPQI010011459.1:0-31494 GCA_025490895.1 Thaumatotibia leucotreta | reverse complement strand
AAGAGAGTTTATTCAAAACTTCAAAATTTGGCTGAGTTTTGTTATTGAGTTGATACGTCCTTGAGTTACAGGCCTAATGCTTAATCGAGTATTTTCTTGCAATATGGCAGTGGAGTGGGAGCGATGGTGTTTACACGTCATGTCATTTAACTTTTTTTTTTTTTTTTTTTTTTTTTTTTTTTTTCAATGGCTATACCGGTTCATTAGCCAGTGTCATGTCGATTTCATATCAAGAAAACATTTCGTAAATATGAGACGCTACTAATAATAATTATAGTTGCTATTCGCGGACACCAAAAGAAAAAAAAAAACCAACTACTTACCCATACTAGGTTAGGAAACAAAAACTACTTACTTATACTACTAACCTTGCCAAAACTAACAGATTAGTACTTTAACCATATTAACATTAATATTATGCATATCTAGTAATGTATATATCTAGGTACCTATATATACATACATGAACATATATCTACTCACACACAAGCTTGTGCTCATAATTTAATCTCATTCAGTTCACAAAAAGAGCACAAAGCTTCGACAATTTCTTTGTTATCACACTTAATTAAATCTAAAATACGGGTTGGAAAGGGAATTTTTAATCTAATCAACTCTTTATAAAGATTAGTATTATCATAGAGGTGGCAAGCAAGGAAGATGTGGTTGAGATCACCTTCATCCAACTCATTTAACTTGAATCCCTTCGGTTCCTTTACCGTTGGAATGGAGTCATTTGAGTCAATTGCAAAAAAGTTGTACATAGTTCAAGGCTTTTAAGAAAAAAAAATTTGCGTCATAATTTTTGTGTTACGAAGTTAAATTTTGTGTAACAGCTTTTGGCCAATGAAAAATAAAATTGTCTTTGTACAATTAACGATACGCATGTGCATTTTTTTTAATTGCCGCGTTTTTCTTCTACCGAATGTTGTTTGACAGAGAAAATTATATAGTTTGTACGAGTAACTTTCGTAGCGCAATTGACGCGATCGTGATTTTTGTTTTGATTATGGCATAAATAATTGTGTTTTTTTTGCAATTAAACTATTTAAGCGGTGGTGGTTAAACGCAAAACATAAATTAAGCAAAATGAGTTTGTGAGTTCGAATCGCTCTTCGGGTAGTTTCCCTTCTGAAGTAGTAAGACAAATATACGGTTTGGCTCTTTAAGCTAGGTTTAATTTACACCGTGTTCAGTCGTTTGTAGACCATTAATATGCCTAAAACAATAATATTCGAAACATAACTGTTTCACTATTCTATGATAGGTACATTTTAAATTTTGCGTTAATAAACTTATTTGCAACTTGTGAAATAACTATCTTAAAAGCTACTAGGTAGTTATATACTTTTTTTATAGGTAACTAATTCGTACCATTGCAAGTTCTCATTAAAATTCTTGCTCATTTACGTAAAAAAAACCAAACCTGGTCCACTAATACTTAATTTAAGTCTCCAGGTCGAATTAAGGACGAAATCATTGTTCATGTTGACTACAATGATTTAAATCAAACTATAATGAAATCGTTAAAAATTGTTAACATATCTCAGTCAATAAGCAATGGAGAGCATTTTGTATTAGTACTGACTAACGTACGTAACGGACGTAAAGGCAGACCAAACGAGCATTCGCTCATTTTATCCTCCACTCTATGGAATCAACGAATTTCGATGAATCACGTTTTGTGTAACGAACGAATTTCGTAGGGTGCGGGATAGAATGAGCGAATGCTCGTTTAGTTGAAATGCACCTTGACGGTGTAACAGCAACCGTACCGCCTCCTTAACTTGGAGAGTTATTCAAATATATTCACCTGCACTCGATGGTTTGACGAATCGGCCACGACCATTGTGTTGTCGGGGCCCACAGCGATGCCTCGAGGCCAAGTAAAACAACCGGGTTCGCTCCCCCGACTCCCCACACTGAATTGTAAACGGCGTTTCTGCAAATATTGGCTCCTAGGGGAGGAACCTGCTGCTGCGAAACCTAAAACAAAAGAAGAGTTAGATTTGGAAGCGATGGGAATAACCCACGAAGCGTCCTATGTACACGCCACGCTTTTCTAACCTGCTACCGCTGCTGTAGCCGCCGTAGGGGAGATGGGGGAGCCTGCCGCGTTTTTTGAATCGTCATCAGAACTGGCAAGCTCGTTCGCCGAACGTAAGGGCAGCCCGAGAGACAGGCGGCGCGACGTGCTTGACGCGCTGCTGCTTGTATCACGATCCTTGCCCCGCGATCCGTACTTATTCTTCAGGTACCTGGCCCATGAGCTCAAGGCCGCACCATCCTTCTCACCCGGCGGTGGTCGCTCGGGCGAACTTTCTCTAGATTTCAGCGCGTGTGAGGATCGGCTGCGAGACAACTCTGTGCCACCGGTGCCAGAGCCGTATCGAGCCGCCAAATACGCTGAAGGTGACGCTGTTGTGGGAGACACTGGCTCGTCCTGGTCATCATCGTCTCCCATGCCAAAACCGGTGTGGCTGCTCTTGCTTCTAGCGAGACGATTGCGTCGCTCTTTTAACGCAAGATATCTCGAGCGCGCAGTTGGATACTTCGATTCGTCATCGATGGATGACACCGGTTCTTCTTCTTTAGGCTTTGAGCCGTAACGGTTGCTATACGAAGAACCGCTGGCGCCGTACCTAGGCTCCTCCTCGGCTTGCGACGCTGTGCGTGTACGGTACCGAGACGGGGTAGGACTCTCTTTAGTTTTGTTGTCTTGGGCGTCGTTGCGGGCATTGGTGCTTCGCGCGAGAAGCGGTCCAATGTCGCTACGAGCCATCGCCTGGCTCTCGGGCTTCCTCTGCGATGCAGGCTCCTCTTCGCTCTCCTCTGACGAGTCGGTTTCCTCCTCGGAGCTCGTATCGGAGTCTTCTGCGGCCGGCTCGGCGGGCGCCGGGGCGGGCGCGGGACGCTGCGAACCGATGAATCGGCTCTGGACCCGTTGCGCGCCACCGGCCGTTCCGTTCGTTGTCGCCGGAGCTGTTCTATCGTTGCCTGCGGAAATAAACGATCTGGGTTTTGATGGTGGCTCATAAGTGCTATATTTGGCTTTTAATTCTGCGATGGATAATATCGCACCTGTGTGTTTAACCGCCGAGCCGGAGCTTTCTGTCGAAGCGCTAGATTCGGTGCTAGGCGCGCGGCCTCCAGGGCGGTGGGCGGTAGTGTCTGTAGCTGACGGTCTTCTGACAGGTGTCACTGCTGGTTTAGGAGCTGGAGCAGCATTTTTACGCTGAGTTCGTTGCAGCGATCCAAGGGATTCATCGGATTCACCGTCGCTGGAAGCCTGAGAAATATATTGAAATTCGGTATTGATACCAAAAGGACATTTTGTATTGTGTTGTGTGCATGTGAATTAAACGTGGAGTGTATTTTATGGAATGCCGTTAGTTGTCGCGTTTTTCTTGTTAGTATATCGATGATCTGCTAAATTGTCTACGTCGCGTCGCTCGTTCAATCCTCATCTTCCTCCCAACTCACCTCCCGCGCTGGAGTGGGTGGTTTGCGCGCGATGGAGGTGCGTTCTTCCTGTGCTGGTGCTCGGTCAGGTTCTTGGGAAGACGCCGCGCCCTTATTCTGCCTCTTAAGTCGGGATATCTCGTCATCTTCACTCTGCTGCCGCTGCGCCGGCGGAGCTCGACGCTGAGGCTGAGGTGCTGGCTGCACTGGTTTCGGTGGTGGAGGCGGCTCCGTTTTTTGCTTTTTTTTACCACTGTCCACATCCATTATTCTTTGCATGACACGGGGACAGTCGCTTAGCCTGAATATTCCACTAAGTGGGCCCCTTGTAGCATCTTCAGTATCTACAACCTTTTCTTTTTCCTTCTCTTTTTGCTCTGCCTTGACTGTACGAGTGGGCTGTTCCGTATCAGAATCATTATCTTGATGACTCCTGACGAATCGAGAACGGAACCTCCTGGAGGGTCTATGTTCGGATTCATATCCACTGTAATCATCAGTTGCTCCATAGGGGTCTCTCACTTTCTCAGGTGGTGGGGGTCGTCGTTCACCGAATTTACGTCCGCCTAAGATTGGTTCGTCGTTTTCGGTATAGCCTTTGGATTCTTCTTGTTGACGGAACTGAGTTGCAAGACGATGATCACTCTTAGATCGAGTGAGTCCTTGGTTCTGTTGCAATGCTCCTGAATAAGCATTAGGCTGGTTAATATTAAGTTCACCATAGCTTGCAACATGGACAACCAGTTGGTTAGGATCGTGTGTCATAACAAATCTGATCCTACGGTTATAATCACCAGCCTCATAATCAAAGTTTCTTAAGAACTCAACCGTCTTCAGGAAGATCTCTTTGGTATCGACTAATTCAGTGTCCTCCCATTCCACGTCGTCGTTCATGTATTTGTCTGCGAGATCACAATTACTTTGAATATTACTTAATTCTAACTCGAGATTATCTTTAAGATGTGTGAGGTTTCTAAGTTCAGTCGCTAAGTAACGATCAACTTCGTTTCTTAAGAAATCAGTTCTATCTTTAAGCGCTTTTGCAAGCCTTTTGTGGATTTCATCGACCTCCCCTGCTACTGCACAGCAGTTTGCTTGCAAGTTAGTCGTGTTGCGCTCGACGATTGAAAGAATATCTTGGAGCCTATTGACACCTCGACGTATTTGGTTGTTGATCCTAGCAATTTCTCTGCGTAGAACTTCCATGTGCGCTGACTTGCAGTCTTCGCATACTTTTTTGTCGCAATGAGCACAAGGCGCGCAATACGCCTTTTCCGAGCACACATTGCACCTTTCCATCACCTGCCCAGCCGTCGGGTCGGGCAACTCTCCTGCTATATTAGCGTGTAGCTCTAGAAACCGCTGCAAGGTGACATTGGTCGGGAAACCTTGCACACCCTGGTACGGGATACGGTGCTCTGCACGGCATTCTGGACATTTGACCTGGAAAGATGGATGAAAACATAGGTTATACCATCAAAAAAAATAATGTTACATATAAATGACGATACAATGTGTTAGCGGGAATCCTGCACAATTTTGATATATTCGCAATCATATTTAAATACTAAAATGTCCTATAATCTTGGAATACCTACAAATTGCATAAGTGAAAAAAAGTCGAGATATTGCCTTATTTCAGGGTAAATACAAGTAATCTTTATTTACTCATAGCAAATTAGTTACGTACGTATTTAATGTCTTTTTAATGTTTTTGTGTTCACTATGAAAAGAAAACTAAATATCCTATTTGATGGATGGTAAAAAGTGAGAGTTGAGAAATAATCTTTAAATGGCGTAGTAATAGCATTCACTTTATATGAACAAATTCCTTACTATTAGAAAAAAAATATCATTGCTAATTTCCCCAAAATTAAATTAACATTTTTGTCTTTATGTGGACTAATACGTGGTTATAATTATGCGGGATCTTCGCGAACGGGTGATTCTTATTCTTACATTTTTTTCTGTGATATGTAAGAATCGAATATATTTTGTGGGAAACTATATGAAGTGTGTATTAATTTACGTAGTAAATTACCACTAATATCATGTCAGAGCATCATTTTTGCCATTAAGTTATTAGCCAGCTATAAAAAAAAATTGCTAACCCCAAAATGTCACGGACCGTGTTGTGTGAGATTGCCGAATTCGGATATATAATATTTTTTTCTGGTGAATTGTCAAATTCTCACGCAAAATATTACAGCATTTATGCAAGGTTAATGTTTGATTTATGAGATAATACTATAGAAATCTTAATAACCATTACTATTTATGATTTACATCAGAATAAAATGTGTGAGTAGTTTTTGTGTCACGACCGTGTACGTTACTATAAAAATACGGATCTCTGTAAAAAAGTGTCTTTAATATTGGCAACCCTTTTTATATTTTTTTAAAACAGCAACATTGTGTTGTTGTCAAATTTGTGTGTCTCAAGAATTTTTTTTCCGTATTTTTTTATAAAAAGGGACAACCTTAACACGTCAACGCCGTGTTTGGCTTTTAAACGTAAGTAACAATGTCACACTATTGTTTGAAACATAACATGTACCTCACACAGTGTAGTTCCTGACAATTAATTAAGATCATGGCTAGCTTTTAGGTTATATCGAACACGTTTCAAATTGTCACAACCACGATATGAAAAAACGTCACGGCCATGGACTTATTGAGTACGTGGTTGTGTCATATATAACACGTGGCCGTGACATTTTCGTTTCATTTAGATAATCTACGGATTTAAACTGTTATTATAGATGATTTAGAATATTTAGTATACACTATTTATTGAGCATTTTTATTTTGTCCATTTTCCCATGGATTTGTAAAGTTTCTGGCCTGACATAAAAACAATTAAGTCATTTTGTGTTATATTTTTTATTTACTTTTCAACATAGTCTCCTTGTAACTCTTGTAAGGCTATACAATTGTCCCTACGATGCTCCCATGATTTTAACAAGGCCAAGTAGTAGTTGCCGTCTTGTTCTTCAAAATAGGCCCCAATTACCCCTTCGTTCTTGAAAATCTCTGTCCACCGAGCCAAGATTTGTATCTGGCATATTAGAAATGTTGTAGGTATTGTTTTAGGAAATCAGCAATTATAAAAAAACTTATCGATAAAATGGCGCCAATTTTGACATTTAACATCAGAAAAAAGTAAGGTTGTAGTACCAAGGAGGTTTTTTAATAATAATAATAATAATAATAAAGTTTATTTGCCAAACATTATGTACATTTTAAGGTGTTTACATGATATTAGTTTCAATAATGATTGATACCTTATAAAAGTAGGCATGCAAATGTTTACACTAAACTAACTACACTAAGGGTTACGTCATGTTTGAAACTTATGATTAAAATATTCATTAACTGTGTAAAAGTTTTTCTGTGCTAACCACTGTAGCAATTGCACTCTAAAGTTTTTGGTAGGCAGCTCTAACAAAGTTATAGGCAGGTGATTATATATTTTGGCAGCCATTCCATCAACATTATTTTTATAAAATTTTAAAGCTGCTCTAGGAGCGCATATTTTGTTTCTATACATACTCCTGGCATTAGGGTTAAGATCTGAATTTTTTGTGAATAAATTTTCATGTTTCTTAACAAATAAACATATTTCAGAAATGTATACACAGGCTAACGGGAGAATTTTCAATTTTTGAAACAGAGGTTTACATGATTCTCTGTTACCTGCATTACATAAAGCTCGAATAGTTTTTTTTTGTGCTTTGAACGCTTTGTCGACATCAACAGAGTTGCCCCACATTATGATACCATAGCGTAAAACAGAACCAACATAACCGTGATAAGCATTAAGTGCGGTCTGCAGGGAAGCAACTTTTCTTATTCTATTCAAAGCGAACACAAATTTGTTTAACTTCTTACACACTAAATCTATATGTCCTTTCCAATTACAATATTCGTCTAACGAAATACCGAGAAAAGGAGTTGAACTTATTATATCTATCCTATTATTGTTGTAACCTATATTTAAAACCATTCTTTTGCTCTGGTATGTTTTAAATTGTACGGCTTTTGTTTTATTAATGTTTAATTTTAAATTATTCATTTCTAACCAATAAATTATATCTGCTAGTGTGTTGTTTATGTCATTCTCCAAGTTTCTTTCATCGCGACCTGTAAAAAGTATAGTTGTATCATCTGCAAATAATACACATTTATGCCTTGTTATGTCTGGCAGATCGTTTATATAGAGAAGAAAAAGTAACGGTCCTAACACACTGCCCTGAGGAACACCACAATTATTAAATTTTGGCTTAGAAACAACAGACACTTTTTCTTCATTAACAAGTTTCGTTATTTCTGTTGATTGTCTGCGTTCACTAAGATAGCTTTTAAGCCAATCGTGAGCTAATCCTCTTATGCCATGGTCATAAAGTTTACTTAACAATATTTGATGGTTAACAAAATCAAACGCTTTGGATAAATCTAGAAATACTGCTACGGTCGGCAATTTCTTATCAACGCAATCAGTAATGCTGTTAATCAGTGAAAAACAGGCTAAGGACGTTGATTTTTCTTGTTGAAATCCGAATTGTTCTGGTTTTAGGATATTGTATTTGGTGATAAAATTTTGTATCCGTATCGCCATAACCTTTTCAAATAACTTTGAGATCACTGGAATGAGAGTAATAGGGCGATAGTTATTCATATCCGTAGTATCGCCTTTCTTAAACAGTGGTTTTATCACTGAATATTTCAACCTGTCGGGGAAAACACCTTGTTTCAATGATAAATTTAATATATGTACTAAGGGCTTTATCAATGCCCGGGCACAGAGTTTCAGACATTTGGTATTAATGCTATCATACCCTACAGAACTTGTGTTTTTTAGTGCCATTATGATTCTATATATTTCATTATGTGAAACCGGCGAAAGAAAAATGGTATTGTTTAGTTTCTTTACTTTTGACTTATACGTTATATTTGTTCTACTCTCATCATTGGTTATGTTAATAAAATAATCATTAAAAGCGGCCGCTATATCCTCACCACTTTCCAAATATTTACTAGAATTCTTTATTTTATCCATCAGCATTTTTTGTGGTTTGGTTTGAATCTGGCGATTTATGATATTCCAAGAAGCTTTACATTTATTTTTTGAATTTAGTATGTGTTTTTTATTACTTAATCTTTGTGAATTTTGTATACATCTATTAAGCATTTTAGAGTAATGATAATATTTAGCCTTTAATGATTCTTTTTGATATGTGTGACATTTAATATAATCCTACGTTTTAAAGCCTACGTTTTTTTTTACAGCTTCTTCTTAGACCTTTCGTAATCCAAGGTGATTGTTTACTTTTATTACTTACTTTTACCTTTATTGTTGGAAAACATAAATCAAAAAACGTTCTTAAAGTGTCATGAAAGTGATTGAAAGCAGTATTTGTATCAGGTATAGATATCACGTCATTAAAAGATAGGGAATGTATACACTCAATGAATTTGTTTATGTTTTCACTACTGAAATCTCGTTTATATTCAAACCAATTTTTTGTACTATTGAAGGAACCTGCATAGAATGCTAAGATTTGCCCTGTCTCGTGATCTGAGAGAGCTAGGTGTTCTACGTAGCCTAAAGCCTGTGGTATGTTACTGGCGATTACATCAATGCAAGTGTTTCGTCTCGTCGGTGATGATATGTGGAGTTGAAAATTATGATTGTCCAGAATACTTTCTAGTGCTTGTGATATCTTACTTTTTTTTAACAAATTAATATTCCAGTCACCACATATGACTATTTTTCGATTATTTTTATTAAGCTTTGATAATAGAATATCTAATTTTTCTAAGAAGTTATGTACATTCGAAGATGGAGTTCTATAAATACATATAATGCTTGTCTTAATTACATCTATACAAATACCGCAGCATTCAAAGTCATAATTTTGTGAAAGTTCGTTACATACCTTTATTTCTTGACATTCTATTTTTTTTTCAACTAGTATACATGACCCCCCTCGTCTTTCGTGGTCTCTAGACCAAAAAGATACCAATTTGTAATTTTTTAAACAAACATTATTTTCCGTACCTTTTTTTATAAATGTTTCAGTTAAACACACCACATTTATTTCTTTTTGTTTTAACTTAAAATTATTTAGTACAATTTCTAATTCATCCTTTTTCTTAAAAATACTAGCTATATTCTGGTGCAACAGATGAAAATTGTGTGCATGGTTAGACGTGAAAAAACTGATTTTCTGATTTAGAAATCTCAGACTGTACTATCTCGATATCTTTTGCAGGACTGTCGAATTTAGTTTGTGTTCCTATATCAACTGCATTACCAGAGATACTAGCTCTACACAAATTGTCCCTTACTTTTATATGTTCGTAATCGGTGTAATTATAATATTCGTACTTATAATTTAAGCTTAAAATGTTATTTAATAACGTTCTACTTAACTTTAGAACAAAAGACTTGTAGGAAAGCGGCTTTGCTAAATTGACTTTCGAGAAGGTTACATATTCTTTCAGCTCTGTACTTAACATTTTTAGCATACATCGTAGTTGTTCTGTATCAACATAACTACAGGAATATATATCGCTTACTAATACATTTGTATGTGACATTTTTTCTATGTAATTGTACAATGTTGACTGAAATTTCCCAGGTTTTTTGTCGTATTGACCGCACATTACAATAACATAGTCAGCATTATTTAGATGTTTACAGAGAGGTATACATGCTTCTAATAGGGCGTCTGTAGCAGCCCCAGGCTTACAAATACATTCAACAAGAAATGAATTGCCTAGACGATTTTGTATATATCTTCTTAAGTAGACACATTTTTTATCTGAAAAAATTATAATTCGTCTTCGCTCAGGTGTCAAGCATGCTGTTTTGTCGATACGAGTTCTTGCCGCTCTTGGAGAGTCAGAAACTGGAGTATGTTTTATTGAATTTGGCCCGAAAGATTCCATATCTAAAAGTTTCACTTCATTTGTGACCTGCTCTACAGATTTTTGTTGAATGATTGATGTCGGACTGGTAGGACTGATAGTGTCTGTATTTTCCTCATAAAATGTATTATTAGCGCATTGCTCAATTAATGGTTTCGTGATAAGGGTAGATATTTTTGACGGAGTAGATTTTCTTGACGGGGTAGATATTCTTGATGGAGTTTTCTCTGTAAGTAGTTTCTGGCAACTTTCTAACTTCTTTTGTTGCGCCGAAAAGCTCTTCTTTAAGTCTAAGATTTCTATATTTAATTTATCGATCTCTTCATGTGCGCTACTAAGTTGAGTTGATAGAGTGTTTATTTCTAACTTAAGATCAGCAACTTGTGAGTTATCTGTCATTATTAAATTAGGCATACTTGTTGCCGTATCGTCTAGGGAGGCTGTTGTCAAATTGAACTCTGAATCGATATCAGAACTTAACTCCAATTGAGTGTTATTTGGTCTACGGATCGTTACGTTATCCTGTTGTGCTTTCATATCGCTTGTTATCCCCTTTATATTGTAAGCAATTGATTTATGACACTTATGACATTTCCATGAACTTCTATTCTCGACCGTCATTAAATTAAATCTGTTTAAACTTACGTTTGTCGTGCATTTAATATCAAAGTAGTTGGAGCAGCTGGAACAACACAAGTACTCCCTTGTTTTTATTTCATTTGCACATTTATTGCATACAATTTTCTTTGTTTTCGGAGGCATATTTATGACAACAATTAATAATTAAATATGCAATAAAGTATTAAACAATATGTGAGGTGGTGATGTCTTCGTAGTTGCGTATCTCACGTATCGCTGATATCGGCGTACAACTGTGCTCGCAACCAAGGGTCGTAAGCGCCATGCAGATTGCGTCGCTTGCGACGTTTTAGATATATCACTTGCAACGATCAACAACTGACGGTGGTTGTATCAAAATTATAGAAAGATTTTTGTATTTTAAATGCAAGGAACTAAGTTCTAAGACACAATGATTGATTATTCACTCACAGCAACTATCACACACTAATAATTTGTAAAAAGTCACACGGTTTTTGCACTTAAATCGAGTGTTTTTGATTATTTTCCGAGGAGCAAATAGACTTTGATTCGAGGTTCGGCGGGTAGGTTTTTAAAAAGTTATTCTCCATTGTCAGACCAGAAACTTTTCAGACGACTCTTGTAAAAGGGATATCTAAATAATTATTTACTGTTTTGAAGAAAAATACAAATAAATACTGTTAATGAAACCATTTCGTTGCTTTATTTTATTGCTTAATCATAATAAATTATGATATTACGAATTTAATAACATCAATTTTAACATTTATTGGAAAAAGTCACGTCCGTGTCATACATTGTCACAACCGTGTTTACATGTTTTTTTTTTTACTTTTCCAATGGTATTAAGCTTATCCAGATTCATCAAGAATATGCTTTTGGTATACTTTATTAATTAATCATAATAAATTATGATATTACGAATTTAAACACATCAATTTTAACATTTATTGCAAATATGTCACGTCTGTGTCATACATTGTCACAACCGTGTTTACATGCAATTTTTTTTTGCCTTTTCCAATGGTATTAAGCTTGTCCACATTCATCAAAAATATGCTTTTGGTATATACTTTCGATGTACATTGCGAAAGACAGTAAAGAAAAAAAACTTTTTTATTTTCTTTTGCTGAACTTTTTTTAAGAATCACCCGAACACTCTGTATCTGCCATTTTGATATTCTTACCTGTCGCCTTACGTAGTCGACAAGGCCGTCCATACAAGGCTCCATGCAAAAGCTGTGCTGGCATGGCAGCAGCTTCGGATTCCTGTACCGGTCCAGACAGACGCAGCACGTCAGAAGTGACTCAAACTGCTCCATATTTTCTTTTCTGCTTTACGTATCTGTAGGAAAAAACGTATAAATTTCATACATTTGGAAAATCAACAAATAAGGGGATATAATTATCAGGGCGTATAAAAGGAAGGAAATTAATTATGAATTAATTACAGTTACTTCAAGTCAAAAGATATTAACTATAGGAATATGGTCATTGAAATGCTGTTATTGAAGGTAAAATCGTTCAAATGTAATTTTTGACTTTTCTGGAAAGTATTTATGTAACTCAAAATGTGCTTAAAATAATATTTACTTGCTTTAAACAGATTGTTAATTATGTTTTCAACGCTTTGAATTATTCAACCCTTAACTTTGCTATTGAATTATATTATTGAAAACTCAAATTAACCCGTGTACAAATCTGATTAGATCAACTAATTATAGAACCTTTCTTTAACTCCATTAAAGTCTCGTACTAAATTTGTAAATAACACCATTTCACGAATTTGTAGGAGGTTAAGCATTCACGTGTTATCTATATTTGGATCTTGCTATGGTTTTCCGCGAAAATCCGTAAGAATTATAAATAGAACCTAAGTCTGGCGTTTCACACGATTTAACAAGTGGAAATAAATGCGGCTGAGTGAGAGAAAGTACAGACGAATTTGGTCTTTATGGGTTAGACTTAAAAGACTGAAAAGTTTTTCAGAGAAAAAGGATAGATAAAAGTAAACGTTATTTTTGTAGCAGAATGACATTTCGGAGATGAGGTAATTATTTTCTGTCTCACGTGTCGATAGACGAGACGTACTATTTTGTTTCAGTCACTGAGATTGGTACAAAATTAGTCATCATGTCATCAAAGAGTTTGTTTAGTTTACTTGGCAGTGGCTATAGCCAATTTTTTTAGTTGTAACTTCTGAGTAACAGAAATTAGTCAACTGTGTAAATTCAAATGATACAGGATTATTCATATTAACGTTTATATTTTCTTCCTTGACTATTTAAATTTGTACATATTTATTGATATTTAGTCGAAACACGACTAGAACTATAGATAAACAATTTTCAAAAATAAAGTGCTGTATGTGTCGGTAATCTTTCTGTTCTAAGTACTTTCACTCTGGTACTCGTTTCGTAGTATTATTATAAGTTACAGGCTAATGTTATTAAGAAATTACTTAAACGTCGTTTTTTTCATTTGTATATTATAAGATTCTAATTTTTGAAAGTACAGCCAAATCATCATCATTATTAAGATCTTTTACATTTGGATTCTACATTTAGAGATTTGATAGCCTCATTTTAATTGTTGATGTTATCAAATCTTGCAGCTTCAGTGACGTTACCTTTATTTTTAATCTTCCTTCGCCATTGCGCTACGTCAGAACACGCGTCATTTTCTATTCTCAACTCATCTGATTTCCATTTCATTATCGTTTGATAATCAGTCTATTTACGACAATGCTAATTATAAACTGAGCGTAGCGTGTGACAATGCAATTATTATTGAGCAATGTAATGAAAATATGATTATAGATTTAGCCGATAAATTAGTTTAAAATTATGTTGTCGTTAATTAATCACATGATTTAGTTTTATTACAAATATTTCAAGAATAGAGTAGCTACAAAAGGTTTATAAATATATATTTAAAATTTCACTAAATTAGCCCTTAGAACGCCGCAGTCAAAAATTTGCATGTCAATTAATGATATTAATATAATAGTCCAAATGGCTTGTGACGGATCTGTCACTAGGTATTCCAGGGGTTATAAAAATATGACGTACTGCTCTTAGTTTCAATATTTTTTAATTTTTTGCACAATACTCACTGCCTTATTTATTATCTTCCGACGTCTTAAATATAATTACCTGCCCTTGTAGGCTATAATTTAGACTTTATGTCCCGCAAAGTAATATTTTTCGCGGTCTAAAGGCAGAACTAATTGTTTTATACATAACAACAAAAGCTCGTTTTTTAAACATGTCATCTCCAAAAAAATTTGTTGCAGTTTCCTCCAAAACTATGAGTTGAAACCTTAATTTATTATTTGCTTATTGAAGATGCGGCATTGACCAGTTGTTATTTATTTTGAAAGTAATTTATTAATCATTACTGATTCCCAAAAAGTTATAAATTCTTTGGACTGCAATATTATACATTCATTAGGTTCCGATATGCCGGTTTGGTCCAACCATTAAGCCATTTCTTTTGAGTGTTAGCGATCCGCTAAGCCGAAAAACTTGTGAAGTATTGCACGTATTTAAACTTTGCGAGGAAAGCAAAGAAAAAGGTTAAAATTGCTGCCCTACCGAACACGTAGATCAGTTTTTTTTGGCCGATTCTAATATTGTTATGATTATTTCATTCATAGTTCAAATTGGAACGTGACGTATTAGTGTGTTTACATTAGAGATCCACCCACCTCGGTGTATAAATTCAACAGCCGTTTATATCGTCATTGCCTAGTTGTTGCTAAAATTGTCTCGGAATAGTTTAAACCTTGAATTAATTTGTGGTGCGGTAAACACTTTCTTTGTCCGTAGGTATATATGGGCGGAGCTTAGGTAGTGCTATTTATATCATGTTTTTTTTACCATGATACGCTTAATATATGGTACTTAGAACAGACTGGCGGATATTCAACGGTTTATACTTATTACAAGGCATTTCGTTAGCGAGGTATATATAATTATACATTTAACTATAACACAAGACATAACAAACTAAGTATTCATGAAATAAAACTATGAAAACGGATAAACTCGCGTATATTAACTAATTTAATAACGAAGAAAATATTATAAACTAAGTATTGTTTGTCTCTTTCGGTCTTATCATTATGTCTATAAGAGCGAATGGGATAAACACTACTTAGCGGCTTGCTACGGCAGGAGTGAGGAGATGTTTATGAATAAAGGGGTTGATATTCTTAACCCTGCGATTATTTTTGCTACTTGTTCTAATTTAACAATAAACCTTGAACCAACAACATTTATAGAACCAACTTTGTAAGGTAAGCAACAAGCGGTTCATAATCACTAGAGATCTTCTAGTATCCATAAGTAATAGACGAAAGAAAACTTTTACGACACCTTGACCCAAATGATGTTTGAAACTTTCGCGATACATTTTTCAAACAAACATTATTGAGGTCACCCAAATACGCAAGGTCACAAAAAGGGAAACGCAATAAATTACCGGAATCTCAATTATACATGTGTAAATCAGCTTTTATCGGTCATCTGTATAATGCTTTTCATGTTTTCGTTTCACCCGAAATGGCATTCGCGTGTTGTGAATGAAAATACGCTTCAATTCTTTTTAATTGAACGTTCGCATGGTGAGATAAACACGGCTTGCAGTGGCTTTTATTCAGACGTTTATCTTTTTAGGGTTCCGAAATAATGGAGAAAGGACAGGAATTTTACTGGGCGTTTGCCTTTTACATCATCAACCTATTTCAGTCCACTGCTGGACGTAGGCCTCTTATATTAATCATACGACACCCACGGGAAGAGTTGGGGTGGTGACAGATGTATTCTTACCTTACCGGGGGATAGGCAGTGCTTTGAAATTTTGGTTGAGCTTTATTCCTACGTAAAATAAGAATGACAGCTGGTAACCACAGCTACCAAAAGCAATTGAGTGGCTAAAGTGCGGTGGAGACACTGCGATCGGAAACTCGCATGCCAAGCGTGGCGATTATGGCAAAACCCGCAAAAATAATCCAGTGGGCGTACAATATTATTAAAATATTTCTCGAAGTAGGTATACGTCGGTCATTTAATGTTTGTCTATATTTTTTAGCACAAAGTGCCTTCCTACCAGAGCCACGAAGTTTCAAACGTAGCGTTTACTTACTAATCACATTTACGCAGGGTATATGAGGCAAAGATGTGCTACGATCCGAGAATGTGAAAAAAAAAACATAATTAAAGCCTTTCATGAAATCAAAGTCACAATTTTTGTGTTACGTAGTAAAATTTTATTTATCAACTTTTGGCTTTGGAAAATTAAGATAAATTCATATTTTCTATGAGCGATCAACAATATGAACCTATATGTTTTAAATTTGCCCCCTCTTACTACTGTCGAAAGTTGTTGGACGGAGTATAACATATTGTAGTCTGTATGACTAATGTTTGTAACACAATGACGCGATTGTGATTCTTGTTTTGCGTATTGTTGATCGCTCATAGAAATTGAATATGTTGCAATTTTTCAGTGCCCAAAGTTGTTTCACAAAATTTTACTTCTTAACACAAAAAATTGTGTTCATGGCCTTTAGCCTCAATTTTTTTTTGCAAACCGACCCGTTTATTATATCAATAAATCACTGAGGCAAGCAACTGTAGCACAAATAACTAAAATATTTGTCTAATTTTAACTCAAAATCATCAGTTTCATCATCCAACTTCCCTATTAACGAAAATTTCTGGAATCTCAGTTCTCCTTCAGCAGGCAAAACGTTTTGTCCAAATGATATCACTGGATATAAACGCTGTTGGCACCAACTTTTATATTTCTTCCTTGTTTTGTATTTGGCGAAGGCAGACAAAGAAAACGTGTTTTTGTATTACGCACTTAATGTCTTGTGTCCGTTTTATTTGTGGGATCACATTTGGAGTAATATTTGTTTTGTTGAATATTCTTCCTACATGGCTTTTATATGAATATGGTGTCGTCGAGGAAATGTGTGTTTTATTAGATATAAGCTTGATTTTGTCTGAAGTTACTGATAATATACAGCGTGTTTTTGATATCACCGAAGTCGTTTTAATTTTATATGTAACTTAGACCAATCAAAAGAGTTGGTTGCTATTCAATTTATTATAAATACTTAAATAATTATTTGACTTTGACTAGGTGCCTCAAATGGGTTAACATTATCAAACGTAGCTTTTGTGTTAATATGAACCAGATATTGAAAGATAATCTTAAGCAAATCTTAATGACTAAGGCTTAATTGCTTATTCTTTTTTTAATTTGTTTATATATAATAGCAATGTAAAGTGAACACTAATTTCATAAGACAGAATCGGATAGCTATTTACAACTCTGTCGCAAACAAAGATGTAATCATGTGATGATATGATACATGCTGAATGATTGTGTATGAAAAATTTCAGCATGTAGTTAGTAGGGTCTGCCCTGATTATTTCAGTAGTTAGAAGCAATATAAAAAAAACACGCTGTTATACCTATATTGTGCAATGCAGTTTGATGATAAATTGCCATCAAATTCAAATTCCAAACATGAAATAAATTTATGAAAACGGATAAACTCGCGTATATTAACAACGTTAACTTTATTCCGACGTTTCGAACACTTTACAAGGTTCGTGGTCTGCGGATGACTCAAATTCTAAACTTATTTGTTGCCAAAAATTATGATTGATACAGTACAAAGAAAAGTAAACAATTAGTTTAAGTGCCATGCTAATATAGGGCTTATTAACTAATATTTGGAGGATTCAATTTCATACAGGCAATGGGTGCCAAACTCAGCGTATGCTGGTCTGATGTCCAGCACTTGTTTTCAGGTTGGCCCCTTTTACCTTTTAATTACTTGATGAAATACAACTGTGCCGTAGGTGCTTATTATGAAATCATTCAAAGAAAATAAACAATAAAAAAATTGTACATTAAAGGGAGAATTTTATTCTGCGGGTTTGGTATACGGATTGTACTCAATTGTTTTTTTGTGAATTTTACTATTGTTGGGAATTGGTTGAGTAATTGTGATGGAGGTGGAAAAGTGTGATAAAGGCCTTTTTTATTAGAAAATGATAAAGGTGATATAGATAGGTGATCATGAGAGCGCGCATGGTGTGTCATCTAATATTAAGTTAAAGTTAAGATTCATGTTTTATAACTCAAAAAATTACAGTTTCAGTGTAACGCTGACGCTAGAAACTTTTGCTACTTTATTGTACGTAAGACCAGTCAAATCATGTATTTGGTAGTAGTAAAAAGTTTTTCAAACTTATAAACATAAAGGAAGCTGCATTGAAGCAATCATCGTTGCCAACACATAGCTATTGTAACGTGAATAAATAAATATTAACAAATCGTCAAAATATTCAAATTCAAGATAAAAATGAATAGCTGAAAAGAAAATATTTAATGAAATAATAGTAATATCTCATTTATGAACTCTTTTATATTAAGAGAATGTAGTTATTGTGGTACGAGAACAATCACAACAATTTGATAAATGTGATGAAAACGTATTATCTAATTATGATCTATTCAAATATCGTTCAATTGTGATTTAGTCGTTTCATAATTACATATTTTACGTTGATTTAAACTTAAAATAGACGTTTCATTATTTTATTATGCGACCGGTAAAAAGTTCAAACCAATGTTTATGATTTTGCACCTTAGAACATTAGCAATAAGGTGAAAAATTATAATTGCAGAACTCTTATGTCGTCATTTAATGGGTATGTTATGATTAATTTATTTCGGAAGCGTCACTTTGATATGCAGTCTTGGATCAAAGTGAAGTAAAGCTGCTTCATTTTCTTTCCTTAATAAAAGGAAGTGATACAATATTATTTTGCAAATTTATATGCCTCCGTCAAAGTCAATAATAGCGAATGCTTGGAAAGTTGCATAAAGCTGTTTAAGAAAATTGAAAAATTGTACTTTTTGATGAATAGCTAACGTGGAAAAGAATGAGTCATTAATAGTGTGCCGTTAGTATGATAGAAGGTAATAATTATTAAATACCGTTTAGTCAATGGTTTTTAATTCAAACCAAAATAGGGATTTTTTGTAATGGCCACCCAAACCCAAAGAGCCAATTCGCAAAGTTCTTCAGTCAATGTTGCAAGCCTTTGATTTGTAATTATGGAAAAAATATTGCACTAGGTCAAAGCATAAGTACTCTCAAAGCTTAATATAAGATAAAAGATAAGATATTTAAAAGATTTGAAGTAAAAAGAGCTGAAGATAAGATAAAAGTAAAACTTAAAGTTAAGCTTTGACCTAAGCAGCCAAGCGGTACTTACAGAACAATCACAAAAAACGGTATCCAAGTTAGTTATTGGGTAAACACTGGAAATTACTTGTCATGATGATGATGATCACTTCGACTAGGTATATCACAGGCGGTCCTCACAGCTCGCAAAGCGGTACTGACGATACACGATACGTGCGCAGGAGTCTATTTCGGGAGCGTCCGCGCGTGTTCCGTTGGGATATTTTCACCGGTTACTTTTGGATTTGGAAAGGTCGTTGGACAGTTTTTTGTCAAAACATGCGAAGTGTACATACAACTTTCCGCGTGAATAAAGCCTTGAAAGAACTTGTATTTTGGGGAATAAGAGCATGAAACGTATGAAATCGTATAAATGTCTGGACTGGACAGTAGGCCACTTTGTTTGGTCAGAGTATACAAAATCAAAGAGTGTTTAGTTTAGATGTTATTAGTATAAATCTATACGTAACCGCGGAAGTTATTTTAGGTAGGTTTATATTTAAAAAAAAGAGTGAATAACATTATTTTATATTAAAAATATCGCTTTCTCATCTTTATTATTTTACTCAATTCCGAGCAGTAATAGGACAGTTTGGATTACTTCTTCTTAAAAATACAATGAATTTGTGAGTTGATTTGTTTGTAAACAAAGAAAATGCCGCATTTTTGGTGGGTAAATGTAAGTACCCAATGAGAGAAATAAGCAGTTGAAATTCTGGATCGTTTCATTGTTACAAAGTAAAAATTGTATTTCTATACTAAATAAAATAACACTGCCATGGTCAAAGCTTAATTCAAGCAAATAAATAATGTAAATTATATAATTATCGATGTAAAAGTAATAAATTTTAGTAGTACCTATCTACTTTTTTTCGTTGTTGAATTGGGCACTGGATTTGTGATCGGCTTGCGAAAGGTTTAACCCATATTTAATATTAATGTAAATTACCTTGTTAGCTTAAAAACAATGACTTCTGGAAAAAATCGCTTGATTTAAACGTAAGAATCTGCTCGACAGTTTCCGGAATGAAAAAGCAAAATATCTGCCAAATTCTTGCCATGTGAATTCTCATGCCATATTTCACACCCAATGTGAAACGCACTTCTAAATTGTGAAATAATGCGTACTTATGTGTCATTTACGACTTATATGACTATTTAATGATTTTTTATGTCAGCAATGTTGTTTCCCTACGTGTGTTGTATTTACGCATGGCCTCCGTAACGGCAGTGATCTTGTCTGCAAAACTGGAGGTTCCATTCGAATATCGATGAAAGCATCCGTTTGTATCTTCTTCTATCTAGCGGTACCCTGGCCTCTGCTAGGGTCTATTTGCCACCCTTGTTTATTATCTTATTATTGAGACTCGTAGTATGTTCGCGGTAGGTCAATAATGCGTATTTTATAGTACCTACTTATGCGCTATTTATGCACGTGTTTACAGCCATAGATATTATTAGATTTATAAGTCGGAGATTAAAGAATAGCTCGTTATCAGCATCGTCATTAACATCATTTCAGCCATAAGAAGTCCATTGCTGAACATAGGCCTTCCCTGTAGTGGTAAACCCGACACTACTTTTTAAAACTTGTTTTAGCAATCATGTGTAAATAATTATTGTGTGTCAGCCTCCGTAGCCTAGTTGGTAGCGACCCTGCCTACGAAGCTGGAGGCTCCGGGTTCGAATCCCGGCAAGGGCATTAGATAGATACATATAGTTACTTAAATACATAGACAGCCATGACCAAGCAACAAATGTTTGTGATAAATAAATACTCGTACACAAATAATGTAAAAAATACACATAATTAAAGTACAAGATAACAAAATTTTATGTGTTATTATTTGTGTTACTATGTTAAATTTTGTGTACCAATTTTTGCCACTGATAAAGGTTGACAAAACTTTTCTATGAATAAAAAAAAGAGGACTAACCCTTTACTATTGCCAAAGGTTGTGTTGTGGGACAGAGTGTAACACAATTGACGCGATCGTGATTTTCGTTTTGATTAACCCTTAAATTTGCAATGTACATCACAATGTAGTTATTTTACCCACTTTTGTATTTTTTTTTCATTTGCTAATTTAAGGGTTAAGGTCTTAACTATGTACATTTTTTTTGCTTTCATTCACAGAATATTATTCCCTTGAATTCTCTAATATACATAAGGTTTGTTCAATGACAACGAATACTCGAAATTGTTTCTATTTCAGATAACTTTCAATTGTCTAAATGTAGTATTAATAACGAAAGACAAATTCCGCAGCCAAGTATTAATAATCTCCTTCAAAAATCTAGCAAAGTTAGAGACGCAAGTTGAGAAACGACGATAAAACGACTTTGCCGTGACTTCGAATAGCGAACAAACGATTTAGTCGGCGGACAAGTTTTATACTTCAAATAACAGGTATCGAGCTGGATCACAGTGAAATGATTTACAGTGTCTTCAGTAAAAATAATGCTGTATAACATAATTACATACAAACACTGTCAATAACAAAAGGCGGTAAATTTTCTTTGATAACTCTTCGTGCCTACATTTTTTTGAGTTCGCTGCCTTTTTGTACTGACAGAGATTATCCGACAGAGTATAGTTACCATCAAAGGTAGTATTGATCATGCTGAAAATAACATGGGAATATGTAATACATTCGGTATAAAGGTGATTCATGTATTCATTTTAAGAAATTGTCTAAGAGTAAAATCTATCTGGCAGATTTTGCGTTCACTTGTTGGTTAGTAAGAATACATTTGTCACCACCCCGATTCTTCTCGGGGTTATAGTAAGAGTTGACTAATTATGTGTCACTAATTATTCATTTAATGACGTCATTATAATGCATATTATTAAATTTAGAGACTTTACATCTCTTGTTATTATTATTATATTTCAATTTGTTTAAAATCAATTTTATGTTTTTTTTTTAATGCATGTTAGTTGTAAGATGTACCATCATTGTTTGAAAAAATTATTCCCGCCAAGTTTCTTACCGGTTCTTCTTGGGTCAGCGGTGTAGGGTTCAAACCGGAAGTAGTTTTCATATCTAGACGATTCAAAAGAGTTTGTTGCTATTCCAATTTGAATGAAGAATTATTTGACTTTGACTTTGACATAATTATTACTGCGATTGCCAATTCGCTTGCCTAGCGTCGCGATTATGGCTATTACCTCCTAATACGTCCATACACATAACCAATAGAAGAGGCCTACTTATGTCCAGCACTGGACTGTGATGTGATGTGATACTGTAATCACCTGTAGCAGATATGTGAGTATGTACCTACATGTACCTACCTACCCTCTAATAACATCACATTCCTTTTTTATAAGCCTTTCGAGAATTCCACAACTTTATCAATTCCCAGATGCAAATTTTTACTTTACAGTGTACATTATCATCATAGGTTACAGGGCATGAGAATAATACAATGCTTCCTTCCGAAAAGCGTTAATAAAGCCAGAAAACTATAATTGTCTTTACTATGCCTTACAACCGAACTTTCGATCACAAATGCCAATGACTCCTTATTATTAGAAGTGCAACAGTTGCCAGAATTATTCGCAGGTCTTTGATGTGAAGATATGCGGACGCGTGACTCTTCACGCTTGGTTGTATTGAAAAACTCGGCAACATTGTAACCGACTGATTAGGATTCTAGACCAGTAGCAGTACCATGAGTCAGAAAGTAAGGGATACGTTAGGTTTTACTTGATACGTAATGAATTCTATCGCGCTTGCACTGATATTGGAGAGAGCGCTCTGGCTTTACGTATCAAGTAAAATATAACGTTTCCGATACTTGCAAAGTCATGGTACTGCAACAGGTTCAAATAATGACGTAATTAATGAAACAAGTTACTGGCATTTTTTTATTTTTGATGATGCTTTTATTGTCAACTGTGTTTTTATTTTGTCATTTCATCGATTAAGTACTTAGACGATTTCAACGAGCTCAAGGGCCCCAAAGATAATATAGTTACGTCGTTTTGTTCCTAAATTCTTCTGACTCCCGTTATCAGACCGGGTCCATGATATCAGTATAATTATTTCAATGTCATCTGACTTACATACTTGATACTCGATGGCTTATATACGTGAAAATTTCAGTCAGGAAATGGTCTTTTATTTGCGAGAATTGATTGACTAACATCGGAGTAGTTGATTTATGATTTGCTATTTAAAGATTATGTTTTCTCATTGTTACATTTTGCAAAAGCTCCTCATGGATAGTTCTATTTTTAAATAGGTATTATGTTTCGCCTTTTACGAGCACAATACAAAAATTGTTAAAAAATGCGATCTGGTTTATCAAAAAACTTTAATCTCACTGGACCATAACACGTTTCACCTTCAAAATGTAGCTTTTTATAGCCAAAAAGCCTTAAAACTTTTACGGATTTACGCTCATGTAAAAACACCTTTATCTACGGCTATAAACGCTAGATTACCCAAAGATCCAGAAAAGAGGATAAAATAAATGGAGATTGCCAAACACTCCCTGCCGATTATTTCTTCAGGTCTGACTACAGGTTCAAAAACATTTTCTCCGACTACGTATAAAACTGACTGCCACAATTCGACCTCTAGGTTCTTGACATATTATTTACAGAAGGGTTCAGACTTATTTTGGTTCATTAGTAGCAAAATAAGGCTTCGTGAAAAAGCTCTGCAGCACAATTCCAAATGCTTACTGAAGAGAAAATAACTATTTACATTCTTTTGAGGAAGAGGACTACTCGTAATCGAGACGAACTAAACCCAGCTATTCTTTTATGAGATGGATAAAAAAATGGGTATAAATAGTTAGGTTCCTTCCGGAATCAGAAGGCACAGAGAGGGTAGCCCCCCCCCCCACAAGGTGGACTGTGGTGAAGGTCGCAGAAATCCTTTAGATGCGGGTGGCGCCGAAACGGCATTGTGACAATCTTTGGGGGATGCCTATATTCAGCGGTGGACATCTTTCGGTTGATATCAATATAATGATGATAACAATAATAATGAGTTAGATTTCTTGCTTTGAATATTGACCAGCAAGCAGGACTTGACTTATTTGGGACCCTAGAGCAGAGACATTAAAAGATTGGCATATATTATATTTTTGCAGCCAATCTTGTTTCACATGTTTTATCTGCTGCGCTGGTGGTCGAGCGATAAGACGCATGGCTATTATGCAGTGATCGTCGGTTCAAACTCGTACCAATGAGTTTTTCCAAAAAAATATGTACGAAATATAATTTGATATTCACAAGTGCTATACGGCGAAGGAAAACATCGTGAGGAAACCTGCATAATATATATCTGCGAAGAAATTCAAGGGTGTATGTGAAGTTGCCAACAAGTATTGGGCCAGCGTTGGGACCACGTAAAAAAAAAGTGCTTATTTTATTGTCGAGATTGTCTAGTTGCAGAAAATAGCCAGAATACAACAACAACAACATTGTTATTATTGCATAAATATGTATATAATGCAGACCACATGTAGCATGTCACAATTGTAAAGCGATTACATAAGAGCATGGCAAATATTTTTGGGGACTTTTACTCATTCACCTTGGCACGAATATGTGTCTATATCCTGGTCTGTCGACCCTCACTCGCCCAACGACACGAATACGTGTCCATAATCGAGTACGCACACGCGTCATTAAGCGCGCCTCGCATCGTGAGGTGCCAACGTGCCGTGGCTACGGGTTTTTGAGCTGCATTCCGTAGCTAATGAAATTCTGGCTTTGAACGACCCTGAACGTTTTGAACATTTTGTAGTCGTGTTTTTAGAAAATATCCAAATTTTTCAGCCTTTCTCAGGGCTCGGATACCGGTTTTTGATTGTATTTTTAAGTATAAATTCAAACACAATGTATATTGTTAAATGAATATAATAAATTGAATTGAATTGAAATTTTACTCCATACAAATGAACGGTTCGAATTCTTTTTTGTTCTTCGGTAAATCAATTCTTTGTTAATGGAGTAATTTAAAAATACGACGTTGGTAATTTCATAACATTTTGAGTATTACATAAAGAACATAAAACATTTTAAATATTGGGCTATTTCGAGGTTCTCTAAAAAAAACCGGTTCCGCGCCTTGGCCTTCTGGTTTAACGAGAAAAAATATTTTGCAAGTCAAGTGATAAAATATGTAACGACGTGTACTGGGTTTTTTTTTGAGATTTTTTATAAATCATCTGTTGACAACCAAAACTCACTAAGTAACAAATACTTACTTGAAATAAAGCTCATAATATATCTCAGTTCCGATCCATTGACATACGACGTTGCTAAGAGTAGTGACAGTTTTTATAGTAAGCCACAAGCCTTAATTTGAGCTTACCTTATGTATATATCGTTCGTTGGTACCCACCAACGAACGATATATACATATGAGATAGATACTTAAATACATAGATCGCCACGACCAAAGATATATTTGTGATAAATAAACACAGAAATAATGCCCTCACCGGGATTAGAACCTCTAGCTTCGTAGGCGGGGGCACTACCAACTAGGCTACGAAGGCTGGCGTCTCATTTGAAAAGCAATTGATCAAAAAACAGCCTTAAATACTTTGCAACAGCCGATTAAAGGAAAATAGTTCGGTTCACAATATATTTAGAATGCTCACATTGATCACGTAATCGTAGGCAGGCAAGCATTGCAACCTTATGAAGTACACAACATTATTGTCCAAAAAATCTAGAGCTTTCTAGACTCAACGGGAATCAGTGATGCTTATCCCACGAGACAAGAGAAATAAGTTCTGAAAAGAAACAGAATTCTTTGGCCATTTTGATTGCAATGAAGTAGTTGACGATGACTGTACCTATAGCAAAATATGCTAAGCTCTCAAACAGCAGACTTAATTCCAAAACCGTGACGTCACTAAAAAGTTCTCCACACCAACTTTCCCAAGTAAAAGTTTTCGTGTGAACTCGCCTTATATCCAACACAAAGCGAAATATAATGCTAATTACATACAACATAATCACTTACGAACACAACTTTGCTGCTAACGAAATTCAAATCTTAATTAGTTCTTCCCTATTCTCTGAGTATTATGCCGAATGTGGTTTGGTAAATGGTTTTCTGAGGTGCAGATATAATTTTGTTTTATATGTCAATGTTTGACAGAGTAATTGTGATTTTGAATAAACATTTTAAGTATTCATAGAGAATAAATGAGTTTTGTAAGTACGAGATTAACAACTTGATATGAGGAATGCTTTGCTCAACTCCTAGGGTTTTAAAGTAAATATTTTGTATATTAATACCACATCAGTAATAATTTGTTCCTTCAATAAACAGTAACCTTGGTCTTGTGAATTTGATCCTCTTTGTCATTTTTCAACCAAAAGACGTCCACAACTGGACAAAAACCTCCCTCAAGAATCTCCACAGTGAATGTACAAGAAACGCCCAAACAGCTTGGGTATCTTGACTTCTCGGAAAAACTGTTGTAGGTTATTTTTTCTAAAATAACGTTATGACATTTATTGATTTGATGAACCATTGCCATACGAGGACTACAGTAAATTCTCGTAAGGCACAAGGTCCTACCTGTGGTAACTCAGAAACTTCGCACAAATTAAATACTATTCAATCGTTTTAATCAGACACAAATTAGCAACAATTATAGCAACTGAAAAAAACTAAACATTAAATAACAAACTATAACTATATAACAAAACTAAATTAAATTATTAACTAAAAACTTATTACAATAAAGTCGCAATAATTTGTTCTGGCTCGTAAACTTTACGGACAAACTGAAATCAACTTTATTTCCTGACGAGTAATTATGTCAATCGCAAATTCGGACTTTTCTTTGGCTTGGCTTTAGGGGGTTAAAGTCATGTTGCATTGCTTACAATTGATTTCTGTTTGTATCCCTTCCTCCAGTTAAGTGTTTGGCACAAGGGCGTGATAAATATTTGAGGGAGCCCCTTCAATCTTGATCGTATTATGAGTGATATACAAGTGAAGGAGAGGGCATGACGCATGACTTCTTGTATAATCGGGGATTTTCTAAGATGAGTCTCATCCGGAAAAATAACGTTTTATTCATAAATAATTTAGTCTTTGAAAACCATTATTATCTGCTTTAGCGCGAGTCGTTAACACTTTATAGGGCAGCAGTCTCAAAAACGACCACCGTTTAACATTATCTTTTTGTATTTTTTTCTTATACGAACTTTTTTGTTTAACAGGATGGCGTTGAAGCTTGAATCCACGATTGTTATGAGCCTTGCCCGTTAAAAGGTTAAGCGTGAATGTAGGGTTCGTGCTTGGTCATGAAGACCTAGGCTCGCGCGGTTTTAGACTCACGTAAGTTTAACCGTTTAATTATTTTTTAAATAAGTATTTTTCAGTTTTTAGAATCAAACTAACTGTAGGTCACAGGGGCGCAAGATCGGTCATTGTGGCAATCTTCGGCCCCTCCAAAGATGTCCATCAGTGGGCGTCTTTTGGCTGATATGATGATAAAACTTTCATAACTTGTAAAAATACCTTAGTGTGAATCAACTTTTTTCTGTCTGTTATCGCCATGGTTACGGTCGCCTGAGTCACGCTGGTTTTATGCAAATTTATGCTACTTAATTCATGCAAACATGCATATATTATAGTCCATGTTTGTAGATGGCCCATCAAGGAAAGGGTTTATTAACACCAGAAAAATGCATGTTCGCATAGTTTAAGTATCATAATTATGCATAAAACCAGCGTAACTCAGGCGACCGTAACCATGGTAATGACAGACAGAAAAAAGTTGATTCAACCCTTAGATATGGTTAATAAGTGATGATAATGACAAATGACATGATGTAGATGACATAAAAAATACAAGTGTATTTTGCGCCAAGTAAATTAGTAAAGATGTTGTAGATAATGTAATAATCTGCAAAATCTTTCCCAGCAGTCTGTGTCGTGTCTTCACAACCTACTTTCGCTAACGACAAATCTGGAATAAACCTAGTCACACTGGCCTAGCTCGGAACAAAGGAAATTCCGCCATCTTTTATTTTCACAAATAAATGACGAACGCAGACCGTGCCAAGGTGATGAGTTGCCAAGGGCATTTGAGATGCTCCGTATTGAGACAAAGAATCTTTATAAACAATTATTTTTGGTCGGAACTTGATTTTCATTATTAGTATGACTTAAATCGGGATAATTACCCTGTAAATTGCAATAATTGCACTGTTGCAAGTGCTATCTCTGTCTGTTACTTCGTGAAAATTGCACTTGCAATAGTGCCGAAATATCGGGTGTCCTATAATTGCAATTTACATAGTAAATAACCCGTTTTAAGTCATATTAATAATGTCAATGACCATATTGACCATGTCAGCTTAAAAACTTTATTTATTGTACACTGAATTTGTTCTAATTTTTAGCAGCTTATTTTGTTTTTTTTTATCATTATCAAAAGAAAAAGGACCAATTTCACCAAAATCCCGAATCGGAGGCGAACTGGTAACGAGAACGAGCTTGTTCTATTTTCTTTTAGATTTTAGATCTCGCGACCGTTGCCTACTGGCAGTCCCGGCTTCATGTACTGTATCGCGCAGAAATTCCCCCCTGGGCATTTCTCAGAGCGTAAACGGACATCTCATTCATCTCGTCACGTTTTTTTGGAAGTGGCTGAATGATTTGGGGTTGGTTTTGGTTGTCTTATAGAGAGACGGATGCTGTATCTGACGACCAAAATGGTACCTAAAGATTTCTTGCTCCTCTTGAATGCGCTCCTCGCATCTGCCCCTCAGTGTAACTTATTTGCTAGCAGACAGGTTGTTTTGCGTGACGAGTGTCTGAGGTTCTGTGAGAGGATGGATGCAAGGCCTATTACAGTTCATCATCATCATCAGCCTATGATAGTCCACTGCTGGACGTATGCCGCCTCTCCTATTAACTATGCATATAGACGCATTAAGAGGTAAACCTCCTATTACAGTTAAAATGTAATTATTATTTGTTGTACACATCTGTTTTTGGTTTGTTAAATATTTACTGTTGTTGTGTTTTATGTCTTATTTTATGTAGTTAGCAGTAATATAGTTACGACTGTTATGCTGTTAACATGTTTCGTAATAAAATAAATAAAAAACTAAAATACATTCTTTGGTATCATCATCATTAGCCTATCTAGTCCATTATATTACGGAAAAAAAGTTCACATTCGGATACCAGCACCAGATTTTAGTATGTTGTTAAATATGTCATTCTGTATCCAAAACTGCCGGGAGACACTCTCTCAAAGGTCAAGGTGGTGACCTTTGAGAGCGCTTTTTGAAATTAGGCACTAGGCATTTTGATGACGTCATTACTGGTGAGTAATGACGTCATCAAAATGCCTAGTGCCTAATTTCAAAAAGCGCTTATTTGTTCCTCAACCGCCCAACGTATACCATTGTGTGTATTATCAATCGAAAGGTCATTAAATATGCTCTAACTTTGTCCTTCCATGTTATAGCGTACATCTAGAAATAAAAAAAATATCGTTGAAAGAATAAATTCTTTTTTTTACTCGTTTCGTACAATGTTCATTTCATCAGGAAACAAGCGGTATTAGAAAAAAATGTTGTACTACATAAACGTAGCCAAACTATTATCCTAAAATATACAGTTTAAATCATCGAAATCGGTTGAGAATAAACAAAGTTATGTCATTTTCTATATTCCGCGGCAAACGCCATACACCCGCCATCCGCCCGCCCGCCAGTTCGAAAATGTAAATTGCACCCAAACTATGGAAATGATTTATACTGATAAGATATGAACTAAAAGCCAATTAATTATACAAATACTAGTTGTTTTAAAAATACATAATTAAAAAAAAAAAACAAATTTAAAAGAAAGTAAGGTAGAAAAAAGGTATCAAATGAATAATAATAACTTCTAACTATCAATAAAAGAATATTATGTATTATATATTTCAAGGTTTTATTCTGAACAGTAAATTCTGGAGCAAGTTCCTTCACATACACAAAGAAGAGTGTAATTTAAAACGTTTTTTACGCATACGCCAACGTGGACCTGGACAAGGCACAAGTTCTTTGCAACTAGCACTTGCATCAGGAATCGTTTTCCACAATGGAACTGGAATATAGACAAATACTTTCTCTTCTTTTTTCCAGCTCCATTAGCAGGGATCAATTTTCTTGTGGATAAGGCAAGGCACTTCGTCCATATCTTCGTTTGTTTGTAGAATGGTCCGCTTCAGATGTTGATTCAGTTTCAGTGCATCTTTAGTTGGTGAGATCATAAATTAAGGTGAGATGCTTTCGATAGCTTTATATTCATATGAAATCATTCCGTCTGGCTATAATTAATTGTTATATAATTTGTAGTATCTCTGGACATTCGTCATCCAAGTGGTGGACGGCCTTCCTCTTTCCAGTAGCCATGGACAGATAGTTTATCACGACATGACTGTCCGGTCGGCGAAGGACGTGACCTTACCATCTTAGCTTATTTTTACAACCTTGAAACTCCTCTTTACATGCTTGTTGTGAACTCTGGCCGTGAGCGCTACTCCTCCTGCCCATCGTAGCAAACGAAGTATGCGATTAGAAGCAATCCCAGATATTTCAGCAATGGACGGATCGCATAAAAAAATAATCAAACTTACCTACAGGCTTACGTACTGCTGTTACGAACTGATGTAAGCTGCTTGCCCTGGAAAACGAATCGTGCTTTATATTGGTAGCTTGTGTGAAAAAACTTTGCCTGTAAGTTTGATTAATTTCTTATGCGATCCGTTCATTGCTGATATGTCTCTGATTGCTTTTCATCGCATGTTATGTTATGTTTCGGCCGGAATCGAGTGGGCTGTCGAGTATCTGGTGTGCTCATTCATCCTTTTCCCGTTGCTGGAGCCGTAGGTTAATGTCACGGCTGCGTTACCACATTATTTTCTTCTAGCCTCCTTGTATTTTTGCAGAACCGTAGAATATCCCTGGGCGACCCCAGGGAAGAACTCATGGACGTCGACACGTCCATGAGTGAGGAGAAAGAACACCGATAAGTTGCAGGGATACCTGCCAAACACATAATGCCGCTGCGTATCTACAAAATGCATTCTACCAGAACATGCTGACTAGTTTCGTCTCTCCCGTAATGTGGACAGGCTGCTTAATTACTTATTCCCATCACCTAAAGACACGTGTTGAGGGTGTTGTTTCTCGAAATAATTCTGATCAACATCCTCAAGTAAATTTT
>JALPQI010011458.1:0-49532 GCA_025490895.1 Thaumatotibia leucotreta | reverse complement strand
TTTTTCAACAATTAGTGAAAAACCGGTCACGACTTTTCTGGCGCAGCCGGTAGGATTCTTCTGAAGATTACCACCGAGGACTGACGTAAGTGGCCAAATCTTTATTGTTTTCGCCCTGCGAGATCGCTTCTACTGAGAACTTATCAGAAGAATTTCCTACATCTTCAACTTCACATATATCAAGCAAGCTGTTGAGAGTGTAATATAAATCATACAGTGCTGATTTACATTACTACAACGGAGAAAAGCAATTAGAGGTGTAACCAGAATCGGGAGGATCCAGAAGGTGGAGAAAATCACCCTAACACCGTTCCTTCCTGAACAAACCCCCTCTTTGCATATTTTTTCGTATTGTACAATTTTCTAATAGAATTAAGGAGCTCCTAGCCAATAGTTTCCTAACCAATAGATTACTAGTCGCTAAATTCTTAATTAATAGATTTCTATATTGTAAATTTATTATCTGTACATTTACTACTAATCTTTACATTTTTATTTTCATTACCTAATGAGTAATTATTAATTTTGTGTAGTTTGTGTATTGTGTATGTTAAAAGGGAGCATTACGCTTTTAAAAACCGGTGAGTGTACAACAATCCTTATAAAGGTCGTACACGATTTAAGGTTTTATCTTTGTCCTTTGGTACACTTAAATAAATTTGTTTCTATTTCAGTCTATATTATAAAAATAATATATCTAACATCTCTTGAGAGATTCGCGATTAAAATCGATAGAGTAGATTTTTAATTCGTATGGATATATTAGCAGAGGTTGCGCGTAACGAAGCAATGCAACAACCTGCGGTACAAAAGATCCAAGAAGATAATATGAGTAATGAGGGCTGTGACGAGGATATTCAAGGGTGATGAAGGGTTTCCCCCTTATCAACCTGAAATGCCTCTTCAATATGCTAGAATAGGAGGGTGTTGTCCCATACAAGCCCAAATGCCTCCTCTAGGCATACCCCCCTCAGCCCATACCTCAATCCCAAGCATCGGGAACCACTTATAGAAACCCGGATATACCATTGTTAGCCGAGATGATGAAGATCATCCCAACGTATAACGGGGATCCGAGGTAACTTAGTAGAATCCTTAGAAAGTGCGATTTTGTAATACAACATTATCATGAAGGATCAGTGGATCAATATTCTTTTTTATTAGAAGTAATAACTTCTAGACTAGTAAAAAAGGCAGCGAAATTGATGTCTGAAAACTATTACGCGGCGCAAGATTGGACGTTAATAAAGGCTTTATGAATTCAGCATTTTGGTGATCAACGTACTGAAAAACACTTAAAGACTGAACTCGAAAATGTAACTATTAAAAGTGGCGAGAAATTAAATGATTTTTGTGCACGAATTCAATCCATCAAAAATTAACTGTTTTCAAAATTAGCAGAAAAACATGATACAGCAACAATGCAAATTAAAATGAACATTTTTAACCATTAAGCGTTAGACGTATTCTTATACAACATTCTGGAAAGAATACTAAGAACTATACAAGTAAAAGAACCTGCTACTTTAGAAGAAGCTCTAAAGTTAGCATTAGAACAGGCTCACTTTGACAAGCATTATTATAAACATCGAAAAACGCAATCTTAAGCACCTTTTAAGAAAAATAACGGTAATAAGCATAACAATCAAACTATAAAGAATTCTAATACAACAAGTACTTCATCCAATGATGGAAGTACTTAACATAACAATTATAGGCAACCATTTCATAATCGACCATAGGGTCAACAAAATTTACAACTTAATTCGAAATCGCATGCGAGTCAAGCGCAAAATTCGCAACCAAACCAGGTTACGAATAGACCTGTCAATAACAGAGCAAGACGGCAAACGCCCAGGTCTAACAGCACTCTTTCTATCAAATAAATCAAGGAACATCCACTTCAGATAACGAAGTAAATTTTCATGTCAGGGCCTCCAACAAAAGGCAGAGCCCATAAAAATGGATTTTCGACCATTCATTTTATAACCAGATTTAAATCTAAAATTACTGATAGACACTAGTAGTTCGCGATGTTTTCTGAATAACACAGTTATGTATAATTTTTATTCAGAATTCAAATCTATTGAGTCATTTGAAATCATAACTACGCATACCATTAGGTCACATAATACGGTAATAAAAATACCGCTGTTTAACATTTTCAATGAAAACTTCGAACATAAATTTTATATTTATGACCTCCAATAGTTTGATGTTCTGTTAGGCATGGATTTGTTAAAGAAACTTAATGCAAAACTAGACCTCGAGAATGAATTGTTAATTACGGCAAAAACAACTATTCCAATACAATTTTCTAATACTAAGTCGATAAAAATACCAATATTAACTTTAACAATTCCACCGCGAACCGAACAAAGGGTCATAATCCCAACACAACTGTTACAGGGTGAAGGAATACCAAGTTAAATTCTCGGAAAATGTAACAATGCCTTGTGCTTTAATACAATGTAGTAAAAGTTACGCACAAACTACGGTACTGAATGGATGTGAGAGCGAAATGTTAATTGACATATTTACACCATTTTTAGTTTTGATAATAAAATACTTTGTCTTCATATGATGAATTCAAGTAATGACGAATTACTAATCAAAAATTTAGAAAAATTGCGTACGGATCATTTATGAACTCTGAAGATCGAGAGATTAGAGAGTCCATCATCAAATTATGTCATGAGTTTAGAGATATATTTCATCATGAAGAAATTCCTCTAACCTTTACTCACGAAAATAAGCATATATCCGAACCAAAGAAGAAACTCCATTTTTGTAAAACCTTATAGACAATCGCCTAAACAAACTGAGGAAATTAAGAAGAAAGTCGATAAGCTTTTAAAAACCGACATTATAAAACCTTATTTTTCTCCTTGGAGCGCGCCAGTCCATATAATCCTTAAGAAAATGGACGCGTCTAATGAACAAAAATATAGAATGGTCATAGATTATCGAAAACTTAATGAGATCACAACAAATACCCTTTGCCGAATATTGAGGATATTTTCGATAAACTAGGCAAAAGTTTATATTTCTCGACTCTAGACTTAGCTTCGGGATATATATCATCAAATCGAAGTGAATCCTGATGATCAACCCAAAAGCGCTTTCAGTACAGTAAGTCGACATTATGAGTTTTAAAGGATGCCTTTTGGTCTAAAAACGGCTCCAGCTAAGTTTCAAAGGGACTTGGATAATATTCTTAAAGGGCTACATGGAACTCACTGTCTTGTTTATTTGGATGATATAATAATCTTTTCATCTACTTTTGAGGAACACATAGTAAGATTAATGAAAGTCTTCGAATGAGAAAGGCTAACCTTAAAATTCAACTAGATACATCAGAGTTTCTCAGAACGGGAATTTTATATTTAGGACATAGAATAATTAAGGAAGGATGAAAACCAAACGAGGATAAAATTCGTGCGGTAATTAATTATACCCTCCCTAAAAATGTCAAAGATATAAAAAGTTTCCTAGGTTTAGTTGGATACTATAGAAAGTTCATTCCTGATTTAGCCAAAATAACAAAGCCAATGACATCAATGTTAAAGAAGGATTAAAGTTTGAAACGTCTGAGGAATTTGTTAAAGCATTCGAATCGAAACCTGTAAGACTCTTTTAACAAACGCTTCAATTTTGCAATACCCAGACTTTACCAAACCATTCATCCTTACTACTGACGCAACATAGCGTTAGGTGCAGTCCTGTCACAAGGAACGGTAGGTAATGATAAACCAATCGCTTACGCCAGTCGTACGTTAAATTCAGCTGAGCAAAGGTACAGTACTATCGAAAAAGAGTTACTTGCGGTTCTGTGGGGAGTGAGACACTATAGACCTAACCTCTACGGAAAAAAGTTCCAAATCTATACTCATCATAGACCATTAGCATGGTTATATTCACTGAAGGAATCAAATAGCAAGTTGACTCGCTGGCGACTCCGACTCCAAATGGAAATAAAATAAATGCATTGGTTTCCAGGCTCCATACCCAGAGAAAATCCAAATCAACGCACTGAAGGAAGATATATTATTTAAGTGAAAGTGAAAAACAGGTGTTATAAACAAATCATAGGGCAATGAAAGACATTAAACTTTATTTTGTAATAAAAATTGTTTTTTTTTTTGGAAAAAAAAAATATTTTTTAACTTAAGGAAGGAGGAGTTAAGGAACCCTACTGCGTCAACCACGTTACCAAGAACGCGACATTGTATCACAATGTCGTAACCTCATTTGACTAATCCTATCCCAAGTTCACATTTGTACAAATAATCACGTAAAACTAATAAAATTCATATTTTACGATGACAAGTTATAGCTTAGTGTGAACTTGGAATATTGCGCAGATGATAAGGAACAGTGGTGGTGATGACACAATGCTCTGTATAAAATGGCGGACTGCGTCCGTGGTTGTCATAATTGTTTATTATTTCTAAGCGATACTTATTAGGGCGAAACATTAAGACTGATTGCTGTGCCTTTATATTAATAAGAGTTCTTCTTCAATCTTAGGTAAAAATGCTGTAATATTTAAATTGTTTAAGATTTTAAATTTAGTAGAGTGTACTAAAAAGTTGTATTTTTGTTTCCAATTTTTACTTTTCTAATAACTACATTTTAATTATTACATGTTTTTTTTTTTAATAAATAGCCCTAATTCATCCCAATTTAGAAACTTTTTCAACCCTCCTCGATGTGTTTCAAATCACCTCGATATTGGGAGAGTTGAAACAATTTGACTTGTTTCATTTAAATTAATTTTTCGTAAAGGATTTATACTTACACTTTTATTATTAATCTCATATAAAAGTGAAGGGGTTAAGCTATCGATTAGTACTACTCATGTACGATTCTACACAATAGATTTTTGTATATTGTATGGTAGAGTTTTTGTTTACTCAATTGAGGTGGGAGGGGGCCGCCCTATATATGTTAGCGTGTTTTTAGCTTTGCCGGGACATCCTTTGATGAGCCCCGATGGTGATGCTGAGTTAATTTAGCAAGCCATTTACACAGACTTGTTGGTGTTTATGCACCAAGGGCGCCTTTTACTTGCGGATGTTGTATTATCGTCGAACCGGCGATATTTATATCTGCGCTTACGGACTGTGGAAGAGAATCCACAAGTGCCTAACAAGAAAAATAGACCGGCAAGCTGTAGGAGCAGTGATGCGGGGCCGCCAGCAGAGCAGAGCAGAGCAGAGCGTCTAACAACGGCAACGTCGGCCACAACAACGTCATCGTCCACCACCACTATCGTCAGAGGTCCAGCCCATCGAAGCAGCAGCGCAACAACTAGGTACAGAGGTACACACTAAATTATGTTTATTATTTTAATTAGTTTTATTGTAACTGCAAGATACTTGCGCGTGACGGTGCGACTGCAAAAACTTATACAGCGCGCGCAGAAACTCTAGCGTCGATATTTACACCACAGGGCACTTAGACCTGCCGGCGACTAGGCAAATTAGCATTGGAGTTCGACGCATACGGCAATGCAGGCTCCATGGTGAAAAAAAAAATCATCCTCATAAGTCTGTAGAAGTGATGTGTGAGGTGGAACGGCACAACACAAAAATATTGTTCGTGGATCCAGATTCGCGAGCAATTATCAACCGCGGTACAGGCGGGCTGCAGGAGCCTCTGGAAGGGATAGCAAGGTGTAGTAATTGCCAGCTTAACTTCGGCCCCCACATAAATTTTTAGGTGTTGAATTCCTTTTATCTAAATTCCCAACACCAACTGGGGAAAGCACCAAGAGGACTGTTGCCCGAGAAATGTTGACAGCTAATTACACCAGTGTTATTAATCGATGATCTGTTTGACAGCTTGAATGCTGGCACATTTCATGCCCCTAGGTAATGGAAAAATATATAGAGGAGCTGTTAGAAAAACCCCGGAGCATCACATACGAGTATTATGGAGAAAAGCAATTACATTTTTCAAAAATGCCAAGTTTATATAAAAAAACAAGGTGATAAATTCGCTTTGTAGAGACACAGATACCAACTACAAAACATTTGATTAAAACGATTGAGGAAATGCAAACGATTTGGAAAATTCTAAGCGAAAAATATTCTTTAGAATGTATGTTTACAAGAAATTTTTACCAGGACCCAGAAGAAAAATCTTTTTTGGAAATATTAGAAGAAAGAAATAATTTGTCAACCTGCACTGCTTTTGAAGGCTCATTTAAATCCCTCCTATTAAATAATTTTAGCTCCCATCAAGCAATTAATGCAAACTGTGAAGAAGATTTTATTTCGAATGACATTCGATTTTTTAGAAGAAAGGAGAAAATTTGTCAAATAAAACAGTCGGATATCCAAATAAGCGAAAATCCTATGGAAACAATGACGTCTGGATCGATAAATACGGCCAATTCATCAACGCAGACGCAATATGTTTGTGGCTGGGTCCTAATTAAATATATTTAAAAAATGCTCTTTATGTGGAGACACTCTGCTCTCGAAGAATAGAAGCGGGTAAGAGACTCGAATGCAGGATATAGGTACCAATAAGCGATTGCTTTGCTATCCGTTGGATGCATTACACAATAATTTTAGGGAATTCAAGACATAACATTAACATATTTAAAAAGAAATTTAACAAAAACGAATATAAAAGAAAATATAATACACTTAACCGATTCTTTTGTTGCCCTGCCCACTAATTGTGAAGAGCATAAAGCATCATTTAAATCATTTTTTACTAAAACTACAATTCATGTTTTAGTATGTAGTTCATGTCGGTCTGTAAATGGAATTTTATCGGGTAAGCAAACATATACACAGAACGACGATCCGTTAAAAAAAGTGCTCTAGATATATTATAACACTCATAAAAATAAGGAATAGACGTTATGAGTAGCTATAAGTATAAACGTAAGGTCCAGGCGTAGTGGATAATTTTTCTGTTGTATTTTTACGGAAAATATATTGAAACTCACACAATAAATCGCCTTCAAACTGCTTCGCAGTTTGGCGAATTTTAAGTTTAAGTACACTTTTGTTATTTTCTATTACTAAATAAAGAAAAAAAAAAAAAAATAGAGCTCGATTGAGGAATTCTACCGATAGAAAAGAGAGCTCTCAATTAAGACCAATTGACAAATGACTGCTTAGTTTTCCTATTTTGTAACCATTATTTTGTAGGATTATCAATATTTCTATTACTTATTTCGCATAATTAAGAAAGGCCACAATCTATGAAACCTTAATTGTAAATAAACAATAAATAATGGAGTTAGGAACTCCAAAATAGGAACTGTTTCTACAATATAGTGTAGTGTAGCCATTCATCGGGCATGTACGGCCTTCGCCGAGGCGTACAATGTGCCATTGGTGTATTGCGCGCTATATGAAGGTCGCTATGTGGCCTATTTCCTTGCCGTGCCGGGGCACCCTTACATGTGTCCCGAGAATCCAGATTTTTGTCTCTGTCCGCTCAACTATTATTAATACTACCGCAGTCCGCTGCGGCCTGTATCAACATAAGGGAGATTGTTTTTTACTACTCTGTGTAGTCTAAAGGTGACTCCGTTCTCTCAAAACATTTCTTGGCTCAACATTGAAACCTAGCTCCGTGTTGCTATCTATTTTCAATCTTTGGCATAGCTCTCTCATTGAACTAAACACACGCCAACATTTTAACTAACCACGACTGTGCCATATAATAAGAAGAGAATACCTAACTAACAATTTAATATTTTTTGTTACACTTGTAACTTAATAAAACGGGACCCAGCAAGTAAATTAAGTTTAGTTTAATAATGACACTCATGTGATACTTGTGTAGACTGATTAATTATAAAGAAGCCATCATACGAAAATTGTTAGGTATGCTTTAAGGGATGATAAGTTCCATAAAACATGTTATAATGAAGGTTTTCTGAAATGAGTTCACCAGGGCGCCAGCAGGAGGTCAGTGACCGGCATTACCCCATATGAAATTATAAGGCAATGCATTAATAGTTTGTTATTTAAAACAATTTCTTATCACACCTTTCTTTATACTTAGGTAGATGCCGCGACACAGGGAAAGAACTACAACTAAAGGAAAATGGACGAAGGAAGAGTTAGAAAAGGCTATTGAAGCCGTTAGTGCTGGGAATTCTCTACGGTCAACGTCCAAAAAATTCGGCATACCTTTCAGTACGCTAAAAGATCGGATAAAGAATAATGTCCCAGTTACAGGACCTTCTCTAGGAAGACATTCTACTTTCTCACCAGAAGTAGAGAAGGGTATGGTAGAGAATATAAAACTTTTAGCTTAACTCTTTTACGGCCTAAGTCCACTGCAAGTACGAAGTGCAGCTTTCATTTATGATGAGACACATAACATAAAGCACAGCTTCAACAGGCAGAGGAAGCTTGCAGGAAAAGATTGGCTCTATGGTTTTTTAAAGATAAATCATTCAATAACTATTCGCCAACCAGAGGCTACAAGTATGAATCGTGTGACAGCATTTAACAAAGAAGTTAAATTGTTATTTCAAAACTTGGAAGATGTGATGCAAAAACACCAGTTTACTGGATCTAAAGTGGATGTGATGATGTGTGACATACATGGATGACACCGGTGGTGTGACCACTGTACAAGATCCTGGTACAATCATTGCCGAAAAGGGACAGAAGAGAGTAGGGTCAATTACCAGCTATGAAAGGGGGAAAACATAACCGTAATTTTAGCAATGTCCGCTTCAGGATCATACATACCTCCAATGTTATGGCAAGGAAACGCATGGAACCCAGAAAACTGGGGCTGGTTAAGTAATAATAACTTTTTATCACCAATATACACCAGAAAATCACCAGCTCCACAGTCGATACTGAAAATAGTATCGTGCAGCTGCAGAAAAGGCTGCCAAAAAAATTTGGATTTGTTAAAGCTGGATAGCGTTGTCCCAGCATGTGCAACCATTGCCAGGGCCTTAGTTGCTTCAACAAGTCTTTTGAATATCTTCATGATAACGATATTGATTTTTGTAATTAACTAAATAAAAAATAAATAAAAATTGTTTATTTTGTACGCATTTCTTGTAATAATAAAAATATTGCTTACTTGGTGGTTGGTTTCGTTTTGAATTATGTTTTGTAGCTGGCTTCTCTTTAAATATGTGTGGGCGGACAGCAAGTATATAGCCAAAGCCAAAGCGGCTGAGCCAAACCGTTGGGCCACTGGGACTGGTTGTAATGTAGCCGTAACCTAATTAAAACTTGATCCCATTCCTAATAAGGAACCTACATCAATTAACCTAAATTAAAGCCATAAACCTTGGGTTAGATTACTGTAATTCCAGCTACTCCCTGGGAACACCCACGAATTACCTTAACCCGCAGCCTTACATGGTTATCCCCTCTTTACTTAATACATATAATTTTAGTATAATTGGCCTTGTTTCACAAATAAAGATATTCAGTTTTACCTCAGACTTCGTTGTATCATTTACTACGTCAAACCACTCTTCACCCTTAATAAATAATAACATATTACAAGCGCAACGAAATCGGAGGAGGACACCTCGAACACTTTCCCTGTCAGTACCTACTAAAAAATCAGGAAAACGGACGGAAAAGTAAAAAAAAAATTTTTTTTTCACTTTTCCGTTCTGTTTTGGCGGAACATATAAATAATATCAAATCCTTCCCTTTCTACGCAAATGTTAGGGGAACCCGGGGCAGTACGGGCAGCCGGGGCAGTACGGGCACCGCTTCCCCTGCCCCCGCTAGCCCGCATACGCCTTGAGCGATAGTTTATACGGGCGTCAGTCGTCCACGCACTCGCGCGGTGAGCGGTAATGGCCATCTCTGCGCGTGTTTGTCGGAACGAGAACCAAAATTACGTAAGTACGAAGTTTGATCTAATTTTTTCATAACTTTGTGTGATCCGTATTTGTAACATATGTGTGTTTTAATGTTATTAACAATACTGATTGGCTACATAAATATCGTAGAACAAATGTAACTAACAATAATTTAATTAGATAAACATTTCAAGGTCATAGGGTTAGTTTGTTAAAATTGTGACGTTGGGGCATTATGGTCGGGGCAGTATGGGCATGGTGCCCATACTACCCCGGTAAATTATAAAAGTGCCCGTATTGCCCCGGGTTTCGATATTTAATTAAATGCACATAATCTTTATTTTTCAGAGAGAAATATGGTTCGTAATTACAAGAGAACCTCGGATCGCGGTGGATGGGATGTTCAAAAGATGGAACAAGCTGTCAAAGACGTCTCAAGTGGCAAATTAAGCTGCAAACGAGCATCTTTAACGTACAATGTACCACGTACTACTCTACAAAGAAAATTGCTAGAGTTTGCGAGTAGTCAACGTATAGAAATGAAAACTATGGGCTATTTTAAACCTGTATTTACTCCAGCACAAGAAGAGGAGCTAGCTATCTATATCAAAGACATGGAATCTCGCTTATTTGGTCTATCTGCGTTAGAAGTGCGACAATTGGCCTACCAATTGGCTGAAAAAAATGGCATACCCCATAATTTTGATAGACTAACCCGAACAGCTGGCGAAGATTGGCTAGCAAACTATTTAAAACGCAACACTACACTTTCCATTCGCAAACCTGAAGCAACATCAGCAGCTCGCGCCATGGGCTTCAATCAAGAAGCAGTGGGTTCATTCTTCAATCTTTTGACTGAAACTGTAGATAAGTATGGAATAACTGCAGATAGGTTGTTCAATGTAGATGAAACAGGAATGACCACAGTTGCTAAAAGCGTGGGAAAAGTGATTGCAACTAAAGGAAGAAAACAGGTGGGATCTTTATCATCTGCAGAAAGAGGGCAACTATTCACCGTTGAAATATGTATGAGTGCAAGTGGTTCGTTTATGCCACCCATGTTCATATTTCCCAGGAAACGAATGAAGCCAGAACTGATGGATGGAGCTCCTCCTAACTCTTGGGCAGAGTGCAACGAAAAAGGTTGGATTACACATGAACTGTTTTTGAAATGGTTTCAAAAGTTTGTGGTATGGTCGAAAGCCACTAAAGAAGTCCCAGTGCTATTGCTGTTGGACGGCCATACAAGCCATGTGAAAAGCTTAGATGTGATCAATGTAGCCAGAGAAAAGGGAGTTCATATTCTGTGCTTTCCGCCGCACTGCACTCATCGTCTACAACCGTTAGATGTTAGCTTTATGAAACCTTTGAGTGCGTACTATGGAGACGAAATAAAAAAAAGGCTGCGTACTAATCCTGGGAGAGTGGTTACTCACTATCAAGTGGCAAGCCTGTTCTGCAACGCTTTTTTAAAAGCTGCCACAATGCTTGTCGCTTTAAACGGATTCCGGAAAACCGGCATATGGCCTGTGAATCCAGATGTTTTTAGTGAAGCCGATTTTTTGGCTGCTGACACCACAGACCTAGCGCTGACTAATATTCAAGATTCTTCAGCAACACCTCAACCGACAACACCAACATCTACTCAGGTAACACCTACAAGGACCGCACAACCAGTTACACTGACACTGCTTTCGGGTGCACAGCCAGCAGTAAACATAGAGCCAGCTTCATCATCAAGCACACTGTCATCTGCTCTTCAACCGGAGTCATCGATGGACTTGCAGCTTACTCCAAATGCTGATATAGCGTCTCCCATGGATGTCAGACCTCCTGTAACTCCTCCTCCAGGTCCTTCCTCGTATTTTGATGTCTTAACACCGAGTAACATCTTGCCGGTTCCGAAAGCCCTTGGACAAAAGAGTCACCAGAAAGCGTGGTAAGACAGCTGTTATTACAAGCTCACCATATAAAGTAGACCTAGAACAATCAATGACTCAAAGAAAAACAGCAAAAAAGGTGGTGAAGAAAAAGAAAACCGGAAAAGCAAACAAAGAAAACTTGTCAGAGGATGAAGACGTAGAATGCCTTTATTGTGGAGATTGGTATTCTCAATCCAAAGAAGGTTGGGTGTCTTGCCGTGCATGTAAAAGGTGGGCTCACTGTTCATGTGCAGGTGAAGACGATAATGATGTTGAATCATTACATATTTGTTCCTATTGTGCTAGATTTTAAGTATTTTTTTTATTTTTTGTTATGCTCAAGCTGAGCCTGCCCATAATGCCCCAGGTATGACCATACTGCCCCGGACCCGGGGCAAAATGGGCATTTTTCACATTTTTGTTTAATGGCTGTTGTTGACAGAAAAGACGGACAAAGTTAATTATTTTTTATTTTATGTGAAGACTGTTAATTATTCTAATAAATGTTTATTCAAGTATTGGTGTATTTCACTCCATCTCCATGTTATTACGACTTTTCCTTAAGGGGCCCGTACTGCCCCGGGTTCCCCTACAGCGTGTAAGTCTAATACGGGCGAAGCTCTTAACGGGTGTTAGTTTACGATATAATAAGTACATTCAAATAACTTTTACTTAAAACAAGAACAACAAAATGTTCCATACAAAATAATTCGGCGCGCAATGTAGAGCAACATACGCGAGTTAAACACTCGTTGACAGTTAATTTCAAAAGCAGATGACATAACTGCCATATCAACAATAACAAATGTTCGTACCTACATTGCTGCTCCTATAATCTTAAAAAAATTCTGTAGGGTCATAATTAAGAGTAACTTAAAAAAAACTTTGTAATCCATGATTACACAAATGAATCCTATGCCTGGTTTAATTGATCGCCCGTATTAGACTTACACACTGTATTGTTGGCCAAGTGGCGAGCCACATTCGAGCTGCGTGCCAAACTTCTGAGAGAGTCCTCATATATTGACTAGTTTACCAGTTTTCCAGGGCTCAAATTTCCTAATGGGCATGAATTGGTGAGTTGCAATGCTATTGTACCGTTTAATGTATGCCATACTTTAATTTTACAAATATTAGTCCAGTAACTTTATTTCATTTGTACGAAAAAAATAAAAATTTTGAAAAAATTAATATCAGTTGTACCTACGGTATTATAATCATGTCAATTGTTGTGTAGAGTCCACCAAAATTGAAAACATGAAAATAGTAAATTTCTATACTAGTAGCGATATGTCTAAATACTAGTTTTGCCTCAGGGATAAACCCCATTTTCGAAGATCCACCGTGACAAATAATTAATCTGGCCCCTTTTCCAATACATTGGTAAACATTACTTAGAAGTGTTGGAGGAGACCATGTTGCCTTGACCAATTACCGTTAGTGTCGTTTGTGCAAGATAATTGTCGTACATAGCTGGACCGGGAGAACTTGTCAGAATACCTAGCCGTGTAAATAGTGAACATTACGTAGAAGTGTTGGAGGAGACCATGTTGCCATGACCAATTACCGTTAGTGTCGTTTGTGCAAGGTAATTGTCGTATATAGCTGGATCGGGAGAACTTGTCAGAATACCTAGCCGTGTAAATAGTCAACATTATGTAGGAGTGTTGGAGGAGACCATGTTGCCATGACCAATTACCGTTTGCGTCGTTTGTGCAAGATAATTGTCGTATATAGCTGGACCGGGAGAACCTGTCAGAATACCTAGCCGTGTAAATAGTGAACATTACGTAGAAGTGTTGGAGGAGACCATGTTGCCATGACCAATTACCGTTAGCGTCGTTTGTGCAAGGTAATTGTCGTATACAACGCTGGCGTAAGGGGATAGATAACTACCGGGAATCTACGTTGTTTTTTCCTACCGATTGGCTTGGGTATTATTGGCGACCCAGCCAGTTGCGACCTTTTCTTATAAGTATTGTAAATTACATTAATTTGAATTATTTACTTTTTTGACATGTTTATATTTGTTAGTCAGTCTGCCTTTGTATCTTGTTGATATAACTTTATAAAGTGTGTTGAAACATAGTTTTTAATTCCCATATCCATTTATCCTCATACAGTCCACACCCGTAGCTGTCAGGTATATTCTTGTAGAGCTTGTCTCAGGGATCACGAAATGCTAAATCTTAAAGATTTCTGATGGGCGTAATCATGTACGGCTACCGTTAGAAACTGTTAGATCAAGTGTGACACAAGAGAGAAACCACGTTCGTACTCTAACTAATCTACACTACTCTATCAACTATGTATAATGAAATGTATTCTTTTTTTAGATCACAAACTGCCATCACAGATAAAGCTGCTGTGCCGTTTGGTTTGGTCTCCAAGGGGACGCTTGAACAAAGGCCAAAAAATTTCTACCAACGAATGTTTGGAGAGCATCGTAGTGGAAGTGAAGAAACTGTGCGATATTCAAATGACAATTGATAATATATCAACTTGACGAAGTTCGGGAACGTTTAAATGACGAGACTATATACAGCGAAGGCGTACAATTGTACCTGTTCGCATATATTTGCCATGCAGTTTCGCCGACCGGTAGCGATAGATGTATGAAATCTAAATAATATGGATGCGATTCCATTTGTAAACAAATTCGGCTCAGCATCGTTCTTCTTAACGATGACATGCGATCCAACATAGGCGGAAATACAACAATCCACATCCCGAAGCCATAATTCACCCGCAATTTTGTGCGCGCGAGTATTTCAATTGAAACAGGCCGAACTAAACACGACCTTTGGTCTGGCAAATGGTTTGGCAAAATAGAATACATCTTACATGTGATCGAATTTCAAAAAGGAGGTCTTCCTCGTGCCTACATCGCGGTTTAGAGTAGAGGGCGGCGGACCTTTACAGAAGCAGAGGCGAAACTCCACACGGCCGTTTTAAACTACATGATACACGGCCCGTGGCGTTGGTAAACGTACCGATATACCGTGTTGGAAAGGTCACCGAAAAATGATTACGGTATTTTCCCAAAAGGGCACTACCAGTCACCTTCCGCGACGATAAAGGTTCCACACATTTGCGGCGCGACAGTAATAATGAAGCGACCATCAAGCACCGCAACAGAGAGAAGTTGCGTTGGTTGCCGAGAATAACGATAATCTTGATAAAAATAACGAAATAGAAACGTATGTAAGTCGTTACGTCGAGTCGTGTGGCGCGGCATTTCGAGTCTTCGAATTAGATACTGTCGATGTCGGCCGCGAACACACTGTCAAACAGCTCGCCATTCACTTGCCAAATCAACAGGCAGTCTACTTCACCCCTGGCACGGCGGACCTGTGCAGAAGCAGAGGCGAAACTCCACACGACCGTTTTAAACTACATGATACACGGCCCGTGGCGTTGGTAAACGTACCGATATACCGTGTTGGAATAAGGACATGGAAAAATTATTACGGTATTTTCCCAAAAGGGCAACACCAGTCACCTTCCGCGACGATAAAGGTTTCACACAGTTGCGGCGCGACAGTAATAATGAAGCGACCATCAAGCACCACAACAGAGAGAAGTTGCGTTGGTTGCCGAGAATGACGATAATCTTGATAAAAATAACGAAATAGAAACGTATGTAAGTAAACGTTACGTCGAATCGTGTCTCGCGGCATGGCCGCGAACATACTGTCAAACAGCTCACCATTCACTTGCCAAACCAACAGGCAGTCTACTTCACCCCAGGCAACGTAGCGGACGCTGCGGAACAGGCAGGTTCGACCCTGCTGACATATTTTGCGAGGCCATCGGGTGATGAGTTTGACCGCTGGACCTATCAAGAATTTTACGAACGGAATAACGTACGTGCACGCGTCGTATCCGGATATAAAAAACGCGCAAATACACACACTATCAAATGGTAAATTCTTGACGACGAGACAACTGGTAGAGCTGGAAGCTCGAATGTTTTGAGTCGCCCCGAATCGCGACGAACAGTTTTATCTGCGTGTACTATTCTCCGCGTGTACTATTCTCCGCGTGTCCGTTTCGTAATTTTGAAGATCACATTAGTCGCGACGGCGCCGATTGCGTCACATTCCAAGAAGCTGCCAGACCAGTTGGATTCGCGATGATGATCTAAAGTACCGCAAGTCGAAGCAGGAGGCACATAGTTTTACGACCGGGCCGCGTCTACGCCACTTGTTCGTAATGTTAGCTGTAAACGGTATCCCAGTCACGTCGTTGTGGGATGAATTTAAAGATCAATTGAGCGAGGATTTAATTAGACGATTTCCTGACAGTTCAGATAAGGCCCGCGAGAAGAGTCTCTCTCATCGGGAGGTTGTTACGCAAACACGGCAGTCGTTTATGTCATCACGGTTTACCGGACGTGATCGACGACATCACGAAGATGGGTCTAGAGTATACCGAATACGATCGAGCTCGATTGGTTGGATTCGTAGAGGTATGGCTGCGAAAATTATCAGTTGATCAACGCGCGGAGTACGATTCCGTATACGAACTCGTCTCAAACACGAAACACAGCGAAAATAGTGAAAACGCAGTCTTTGTCTATGGTCCTGCTGGTATAGGCAAAACGTTGCTTTTAAATTTGATAACGTCACACGTGCGCGGTGACCTAAACCGTGTCGTTCTTTGTATAGCGAGTTCGCCGCCCAGAGCTACCCCAACGGTATGACCGCACACAGCATGTTCAACTTCCCCGTCGATCTTGGTTATTGGAGCGTCACTAAGGGATCTCAACGCGGAAAACTCATTAGGAATCCGAAGTTATCGTCTATGACACATAAATATGTTCCCTGTTGGACCGATCGCTCCGAGATCTCACGGACTGGAAAATAATATTTGGCGGCAAAGTTAAAATATTCGCCGGTGATTTCCGTCAAATCCCACCGGTAGTGCCGAACGCAACATGCGATTCCGATATAATTTGAATGTTTTGCATACCAACACAACATATATTATGTACTAAACAAACGCATAACGTCTCTATAATGCAGAACGCTAAAAACATACCCCTTGACGTTGGTCAACGCTAGGATGCCGCTCGCGCTTGACAAAAAGTGAGCTTGCATCAAGTCAGTACAAGGTAATCCTAGCTTTATGGAGTTAAAGATTAATGAGGAATTAATGCATTATAATAAACTGTTCGGTCAAATCATCTCCGCTCTGGGCACAATTAAAAACCTTGTCGCTGACGACGTCCAACGTCAGACAGACTATCCTGAATTTGCATAATTTCTTTTAAAACGGGGATCTAATCAACTGCCGACGGAAAGAGTCGTGGGACGTAGTATGCAAAATTTTATAGACGTAATAACGTTAACGTTGCGCGATCTTGTAGATTTCGTATTTCCTATTTAGATTTGGGCGTCTCTGACTTGTGCGCGGGTAGAGCGATCCTTTGCACCCACAACATTGACGTAAAACAAATTTGAGCTGTTTTTCGGTCCCGACGCGTTAAATAGACTTCAGCCTAATGGCGTTCCTGAATACGATGTAGTACTTAGCGTCGGTTGCGCCGATGGCTTGCTCAACGTGACCAGTCATCGTAGTATCGGTAATATAACCTCGCCTCATCAGTCCGCAAACCGAATAAATAAAAACGAGGACTTTTTAATACCTCGCATTCAATTCAAATCCCCGATCGATGAGGACCCAGTTCCCGACCCAGGACCCGTTACAGGTGTGTTACGCGATGTCCATTCACAAAAGTCATAGCCAAACCATCAATCGCGTAGGCGTTGACCGAGATCTGACGTCTTTAATCACGGACAGCCATATGTAGCTTTAGGCCACGTTTAAAACCGAACCGATATAAAAATGTTAACTTCTGGGGCTAGTGTATGAAATAACAAGTATTTGGCAAATAACATAACAATTATATACCTAACCAATGTATATAAATCATGGATAACATGGCTGACATGCTGCGATTTTTTTAATTACAGATAAACATTTCAATAGGTAACGAGGTGGAGAAGACACGTGTATTTCTTATTACAGTCTAACAATTGTGGATTCTCAATTTTTGTATGAAAACAATGATAAAATTTTCTTATGTCATTAAGCGCGACGTTTTAGCGAGCAGAAATTGTTGCTCGTGATCGATATCCTAACACTTTCACTGTCTGTGCACCCAATGTGGAAACACGATTAGCCTCAATTTCTGGAATTGAAAAGATTCACACTTAAACCAAATGAAACTTTTCTTGAATTATGTAATAAAATCCAACTAATGAGAAGCTTATTTGCTAAAATTAATGAGTCTCCGGACGAAATCAATCGAGATACTCAAAGACAAATTCATAATCATACTGCACTTATAGTTGTCCGTTATTATTTACCTAAGGGGCTTATGGGTTCGCCTAAAGTGTTTTGGTTAGAAAACTGTTAACATACGTACACGTACATTTAATGTAAAATAAATAATAAAGAAGCCTTCTACTTTGGAAGAGGCTCTACAAATTGTTCGTAAAGAGGTTAATTTCAATGACCAGTACAGAACACGTAATAATACATAATCATAATTAATATCCTCCGATAAGGGTTAAAAACAACCCATCGACATAAATAAAGCCATTAGTATGGAATTCGAATTACCAAATGCGAAATGAAAGCCACTTGCATCGCCCGCATAGGCCAAAATCTAATTATCAGAAATGGCCCGCGAAACAAACTATTCATTTTCGCTTTAACAAGCAGGCCGAATCAAATAAATAATCGAGTAAACGATGATACATTCTCGTCCTTCAACTTCTAACGCAAACATAATTTTTCAAGGAATAGTTTAACGCTACAGTTATTACTCGTGATACACACATATTGAACTTCTTTTGTTCAACTAAAGAGTGGTGTGTAAATACGTGTTTGCCCAGCGTGTTTGACAAAATTCGTGAAAAGCGTTCCCGTAGCAAAATAGTCCTTCTCCACGATAACGCGTCAGCACATTCCGCCAAGGCAAATGATGCGAATTTGAAGGCCTCAAACGTAGAATTAATGACCCATCCGCCATAGAGCCCCTTGCGATTTCTTTTTATTCGCAAGTATTAAAGACTGACTTAGAGGTTTACGGTTTCCAAAGCAAGAAATGGCAATCGAAGAGGTCCTTAAGGTGTATGCAGACAGGGGTCATTCGGTATCCAGGCGTCACTGAGGACACACCTAAACAGCTACAGCAAGAAAAAACCTCCGGAAATGGACACCACACCGGAAGAAGCAGCTCAAGTGATTGCACTTCTCCAATTTGGACTACGACAGGCGGAAGTTGATCGGCGTCTGAACATCAGTCGTTTTCGAGTGCGACGAGTGTTCCAGCGTTTCGAGGAGACTGGCGGCTACATCAGGAGGCATGCTTCCGGGAGACGACTCTATACTTCCGGTCAAGACGACCGGTACATCGTGACGACCTTTTTGTGAAATCGTTTTTCCAACGCTGTTGAGCTCCATCAACAGCTTCGAGCAGCTCGCAGAACGTCGGTGAGCATCTCGATGATTAGAAGACGACTACGAGAGAGGAATTTGTTGCCCCACCGAGCCGCTACGGGCCCCCAACTGACTGCACAGCACCGGACTGCCAAAAGAGGATTTAGCACTTCACACGAGAATTGGACGTTCGCCCAATGGACGAAGGTCCTCTTTTCTGACGAGACGAGGGTGTGCATTTACACCAAAGATAGGCGCATACAGAAGACCTGGGGAGCGGTACACAGAAGCCTGCACCGTAGAAACCGTCGGCTACGGAGGTGGATCCTGCATGTTCTGGGGCGGCATTTCCGTCGACGGGAAGACCGAACCTCTCTGCGTTTCCCGGACTGGTGGTGGCCGTGGTCAGGGATCCTTGACTGCTCAGCGTTACGTAGCGGAGATCCTGGATCAACATGTGGCCCCTTATGCTGATGTTGTTGGACGTGGCTTCCAGTTCATGCACGACAACGCCCGCAGCCGTACGGCGCAAATTTTTAAGGACTACCTGCATGCTGCTGGTATCACCGTTATGGAGTGGCCAGCAAGGAGTCCTGACTTGAATCCCATCGAACACCTTTGGGATCACCTTGTCATACACAATATAGGGTTTATGATCCCTCGAAAGGAGAATTTAAGAAGGTGCGATTTTTATGACGCCGAGTGTAGTATGTAACTACCAGAGATGGGCATTAATCGATTAATAATTTAGTTAACTAATCAATCGATTAAAGATATCAATCGTCATTTTTTAATCGCGATTAATTTTAGTTGCAACTAAATTAGTTGTGAGGATCTTCGACTAACAACTAAATTAGTTTTAGTTTCAATCGACTAAATTTCACGATTAAATCTATGTTAATACTACGTTGTCGCCCGGTTTTGCATTTTTTTACTTGCAATATGAAACTACAAGTAGACAGGTATGTTATACTTATACGTATGTATTCTTGGAGGTACTCGTATGTCGTAACTCTGTTACTTTAGGTAAAATTTTGCCACTTATTTTGAATGAAATACCTAATTATCTTCAACCGATGCAGCAAAAATTATGTATACACGTTTGATTGGAAATTCCTTAATGGCTATGCAATATTATGGGATGGGGAATAACATTAATTATTATTTTATAACGATATATCAGTATTCATAGCATAAAAATTGCAGTATTTACATTATTAATAGGTACCTACTTTGAATTATACGATACTGAATAAGACTTAGACATAGAAATTATGAATAAGTATTTAAAGTATTTACTTTGCTGTCTTTGTCAATGGGAAAAACGCGGTGACAAAACAATGGGATAATCTTATCTTACTTACCTGGAAGTTGTTTGTTGCATTTTGGTGCAGAGTGCAAATACCGCCGTATTTTCTAAAAATAACACGTTCTATTTTCTATTCTATTGAATGAGACATCTGCGTGTTGTTTATTTATTATCTACGCTGTCTATTTTGTTTTCTACGTGTATTATGCGGTGTCTATACAAGGAGACCGCTGGCCTAGCAGCGCTAGCGATACATGCTGATATCGTGAACGAGCCGTCGTCACACGCTGCGGCCACGAGGCGCTGACCAAGCAACCCGCGCCCGCCGTGGGATCGCTAACTGGGAACGCATTCAATCGCTAGCATCGCATTGATTCACTTCATTTTTACTTGTAATTTTTATTGTAACTTTTGAATTTTAATTAAAGTGTTTTAAGTAATTGTTTTTTTTTGGACTCTTTAGCTGCAGCTTCCATAATTCGTGTGATCATTGAAAATATTTTAACCTCTTTGTTGTTGTAAAGACCTCTGAGCGTTAACTATTGTACATTTCCTTGCGTGATTCAACATTCAAATGTATCAATCAAAATACGTATTTATTTATTACCGCTATTGCCAGTATATTGGACCGTTGGCAAATTGGTCGATCAGCTTCTAGGTATTCGATGTAAGGCTCATACTTCTGAAATTCATACTCATAGATGGTTTAAGGTTTCTACGTAATGTTTTATTAGGTATATACTCGTATCGTATTGAACATGTTTTCATGAATCATTTTAGATTCTAGGTGCTTATTAGATACGTATTACGGAAATCTACTACTCAAATAATAAAAAATAATATCTGATAGATATTGATATTATTACTCGTCGTTATTAACTGGGTTTACCGCATTGCAAATCTAGATAAGGGGTTGAGAAAAAAGAGGGCAGTGCAGGTAAAAAAAATAGAAAGAGAACAATGTATGAAAGAGCGAGACAGCTACTTTACTGTCTTATCAGTTGTTTAGTAGTTTTAGTTGAAAATGCAACAATATCTAATTAGTCACTTAACTTCACTCTTATCGAATGCAAAGTTCAAAGCCTTCCGAGACAAAAAAAACTAGTGTATAAAACTGTTTTTAAAATGAGTGCCAACAGTGACGATGAGGATTGTAGTGGAAAGAGTTCTTCAAATTCCTCAGATCAATTTAGTGTATCTGAAGAAAGAAATAAGTCAGCATTGATTTAAGTGTCCTTTCACTAAATGCACGAAGTACCCAGTTCTTATTTATAGATAAAAGAAATGTAATCCAATTTCAGAGAAATGCACTACTTTAGTAGCAAAATAGTTAGATATCACTCCTTACAAATGGTAAAAATATCGTAAGTAATAGATCACTATTTTATTTTTTAAATATCCGTTAATCCTTACCAATTTGTCAACATAGTCGTACCGAGGTTTTCTATTCAATTTATTTCTTACATTAGTTGCGAGAAATCAGTCTAACTAATTAGTCGATTACAAAGTTCAGTTGTCCGAAATCAATCGGCAACTAATTTAGTTGCAACTAAATAAGTTGCAACTAAATTTAGTTGCAACTAAATTAGTCGAACTCTATACAACTAAGATTGATCAATCGTGGTTTTCAGTTGTTAGTTGCAATTAATTCTGTTCAATTTAATCGTTAGTTGTTAGTCGATTACTTTTTGCCCATCTCTGGTAACTACCCATTGTACCATGGGTAATGACCCTTGACTATTAGTAATGTACGCTTTCTATTTCATCATGTCACCATCATCGTATGGAACTAAATTACTATATAAGGAAACCCTTTCTCTTAAATAAAGGTTATCTGCAACGAACCACTTTGAGTATAATTTCTGCTCCTGTAACGTCAGTCACTTCATGGCGACCCTGCCAGTGCGGCCTTGCGCTGCACTGGCGGCGCGCTGCGCCAGCCAGAAAATATAATTAAGAAAGTAATCCTGCCAGTCGGGCTACTCGAGGTGTCCCACCAGGGACAACACTGCAGCCCGCGCACCTGCCCAACAAGCCAGTGACAACGATGCAGCCCGCGCACCTGCCCAGCCAATCAGCAGAGCCTACAAGCTTCAAGAAATGGGAAGCCAGTGCGAAAGATAGCCTAACAGAGAAGAAGAAACAACGCTAGCCTAGCCAGGTCACCAGCAAGCTATAACTACGAAATTGAAAGGGGTAAGATCTAAGGTCTGTGTTCTTTTCAGTCGGCTATGTTCGATGCTCTCTGTTGTTCGTATGCTTCGAAGTTTTCCGGATTTAAAAAAAGTGTGAAAGTTATAGGTTTTGTTTTGTTTGGTGTCCGATTGATTGATTGAGTGAAACGTTTGAGTGAGTTTTGTTTGTTACAAATAGTATGCGAGGTGGTTTTGAACATTGTTTGAAAGGTGTTATTTTATTAGGTAGATTAGGTTTAAAATAGGTTAAATTTAGTGTTAGGTAGTGTAGATTAGGTTAGGTTAGGATAGTGTAGGTAAGGAAAATGGCACCACCTCGATACGATTATCCAGTGCATTTCAATATTTATACGCACCAAGCCGGTCAAAACATTGCCGAAGCACGCTGTGTTAATGCAATTCAGCACCCTGGGCAGCGGGTGCCATCAGCAACCGCTTTCACTAATGCAATTTATTGGGCACATGAAAGGCAACGAGGAGGGTACCAGGGCGGAAACGCCGATCTTGGCCGCCCTGCAGACATCGGGGTTGCTCAGCAAGTCGTGCAGCACTTCCAGGCAAACCCATCTGACAGTCAACGTAGATATGCTCAAGAAAGTAATATTTCGCGGGGCACAATTGGGCACATATTACGAAAACGTGGCTTTCACCCATTCAAATATACCAAGGTTCAGGACTTGCTTGACGCAGATCACCAGCCAAGGGTGGAGTTTTGTAACTGGCTGTTGGAAAATAGAGAGCGGCGCATCTTGTGGACTGACGAAGCGACTTTTCAACGCGGCGGCATGCTTAATAGCCGCAATGAGCACATTTATGCCAGGGAAAATCCACACGCGCTCAGGACATGTCACTTCCAACACCGATTTAGCCGGAATGTGTGGGCAGGCATTCTTGGCTACGAAATTGTCGGTCCCGTGTTCTTAGATCGGTTAAATGGAGAGACATATCTACAATTTCTTAGAGGCGAATTAGAGGCCCAGCTAGCGCTGACTGAAGATGGGGCTGAAGGTATAACCTACATGCATGATGGGGCACCTGCACACTTCACACGGGCGGTTCGGGAACACTTAACCGAGAGATTTGGGGCGAACAATTGGATAGGCCGGGGCAGTACACTCATCTCTTGGCCGCCGAGGTCTCCCGATTTGACACCCCTTGACTTTTATCTGTGGGGCGACGTTGAAAGGCGGGTGTATGAAGGTAGAGCCATAATCGCAAACGTGCAAGAGCTAGAAGCACGTATAAAGGCGGCATTCGAGGAGATAAAGCGGGACCGACACGTACTTCAGAAAGTTGGGCGGGAAGTACTTAAGCGCGCACGGAGCTGCATCCGAGCTGAGGGCGGTCACATAGAGCCAATGCATTAGCAGCAAAAGTGACTAAGGTATGTAACGTATGTGCGCTTAAAATTGCATTTTTGTGACTGTTATTGAAGTGCGATATTCTCTAGTCATGATTTAGATATGTGAATTTTATTGGAAGTTCAGAAATAATTTGATTATCAGGTAGGTACTTTCTCGGCGCTGAACTTTACTTCTTTTTATAAATTAAATGAAACATAATTAAAACAGCATGCCTCGAGAATTTATAAAATTGTACCGGGATTGTTACGTGCGAATTTATTTGCGCCACCGGCTGTAGAAGCGAGCGGCGCGGCGGGCAGCGAGTACCTACCTACCTACTACCTACCTTTTGTAGTTGTTGTATCTTGCCATCGACTTTAATTATCCGGGCGTCTGGCAGCTGTTCAACGGTGGGTTTTGGTGTTAATTTTTATTTTGCATATTCATTTTTGGACTCCTATAAGAACCCACTTGTCGGATTTCAGCGCGGAATTTTCGTTGGTTAGGTTATTGCACACCTATTTACGTGGCTAACTCTTAGACTACATTTTATATATTGACTTAAATAAAAAAAGTTTGAAAAATGTAGGTAGGTAGGTACTTTAAAAACATTTGTTAAAGTTTTTTTTTCATCAGTCCGCAAACCCAATAAATAAAAACGAGGACTTTTTAATACCTCGCATTCAATTCAAATCCCCGATCGATGAGGACCCAGTTCCCGTCCCAGGACCCGTTACAGGTGTGTTACGCGATGGCCATTCACAAAAGTCATAGCCAAACCATCAATCGCGTAGGCGTTGACCTGAGATCTGACGTCTTTAATCACGGACAGCCATATGTAGCTTTAGGCCACGTTCAAAACCGAACCGATATAAAAATGTTAACTTCTGGCGAGTGTATGAAATAACAAGTATTTGGAAACACGATTAGCCTCAATTTCTGGAATTGAAAAGAGTCACACTTAAACCAAATGAAACTTTTCTTGAATTATGAGGAACTACTATTATAAGGAAACTATTTCTATTAAATAAAGGTTATCTACAACGAACCACTTTGAGTATAATTTGAATAGAATAGAATAGAATAGTATTTATTCAGGCAACACATCATAATAAAGGTATGCAAAGACATTATAGTAAAAAAAAAAACAAAATTACATTATAAACCATGAAAAGAACACAAAACAAAGAGTTACAGATGTGAAGCTGAAATGGTCTCCACTCAGCAATGCAGTTGACACGACTGAGCGATGTCAACGGCGCTGGTATTCTGTGGAGCCAGCGGGGTATGCAGGACAGCACAATGCGCAACCAGTGTATGTTATGTGTTATTAAATTGGGAAAATGTACATAGGTACATAAATACAAAGTTATTCCAGCTAAATAGAAAACAGACTTAGGATTTTATATATTTAGATGTAAGAGAGGGTAGCGTTGATTCCTCGGTTTGACCCGATAGCGCTAGACATGGACTTACGGTTCCACTCGTTACCTACTTAAGAAAAGGAGCTATATAGAATGAAATTTCTGTTCCTGTAACGTCAGTCACTTCATGGCGACACTGCCAGTGCGGCCTTGCGCTGCACTTTTGAAAATATAATTAAGAAAGTAATCCTGACAGTCGGGCTACTCGAGGTGTCCCACCAGGGACAACACTGCAGCCCGCGCACCTGCCCGGCAAGCCAGTGACAACGATGCAGCCCGCGCACCTGCCCAGCCAATCAGCAGAGCCTACAAGCTTCAAGAAATGGGAAGCCAGTGCGAAAAATAGCCTAACAGAGAAGAAGAAACAACGCTAGCCTAGCCAGGTCACCAGCAAGCTATAACTACGTATATATCGAAAACAATACTAAAAATAGTAAGCATCATACTGACGTCAGCTGTATGAAAATCCTACAAAAATTGTCTTACACGAAAAATCGAACGCCAGGCTATTGCAACCATCATGCGCAACACTAATGAACAAGGACAAGCAGTGTAAGCAAGATCGTCGACATTGAGTGACGAGCGTCAGATCCCGCCACGTCAAGCCACAGCCTACCAGAGCCCAGAAGTGAACAGGTACAATGCTCAGCAGTATATGCACCTAACATTTTATTTTTAAATACGTTCAAATAGTTTTAATTATGTAAAGTCACTTATACAGGGTGGCCCAAAAGTTCTTAGAAAAGTATTAATCAAAGATAAGTCTTGTGTCCTATGTTTTTATAAAAAGCAAAATCAGCCGAAAAAGATGCCGACACGAATTTTTTACTTTTTTCACACGTTTTTTCTTCGTGGCGTGCTGTTGTATCCTATCATGGCTGTCGAGATCATAGACGCAACCTTCCATAGTATTCGGACTCGATGTCTGAATTTTTCCGCTATTCACCATGTGCCGCTGTACTCGACGGCGCTGGTTGTAAACGGCCATGAAGTAGAGTACGTGTGAACTTTCGGTGCGGTGGTGGGCCACCCCATATTGAGCCCTAATACGCCCTTGCCTAACTTGGGCGATTTCCTGTTCATCGAGTTGGGCGACGCGCCTCCCACCGGCAATGGCGGCACTCTTTACCTAGATCACTCGCTGGCGGAGAACTGATTATGCTGGCTTCTTCGATGGCGCCGGGTGGATTGACTGTCAATGGTGGTCAATGACGCCCTTGAATCATCTGCCGTCGAGGTCAGCGATGTGGATGCTATGCTGCGGTCCTTCGACTGAGCGCGACCCATAGTGTATATGTATGTGTGCCATTACAACCTACAACGAACCACTTTGGGTACCATTTCTGCTCTTGTGACGTCAGTTACTTCAAAAATTTGCCAACTAGCAAAACCAAAAAACGAACCAACAATCCACTGACGGAAGAAAACGCAATGGAGTAAAAATGTCACTAATTTCGGTGAACCGTTATACCACTGATAGCTTATACTTGCCACAATGATAAGGAGATGATATCGGAGAGGTTGCAATTGAACAATGTGATGCATAAAGAAATCGTAAAGGTAGAACAGGCCTCAAAGGTGTAGGAAATACAAGGAAGGCTTAATTTTAATGTACTTATATCTAAACAACACAAGTTGGTACTTAAAACTATTTTTGAATATAATAATGATTATAAATATTAGATGTCATATACCAAAGAAAAACGACCAAGATCACCTGTCCGAGGTGGGGTGGGGTGGGTTGATTTGTGTTTTCGCAATATGTTCTATAATAATGATCTTAAATGCTATCTGGTTTACATTTTCTCTTATGTTTACATTATAGGCTCCGTATATAGCTAATAATTGTAATTAGTTATTTATGCTTAGCTGGGAGTAATGGTGAGATATTATTTTGTTTCGTTCCCGATATGGTTAGAGCTTTTATTGTTTATGATGTTTGTTGTCTACTGATACTATTATTTCTGTTAGTGTGCACTTTCGTATTTGGCATGGTGTTTGATTTTGTAGGTAACTTTTGTTGGCTACGGTTTGTTATTTTTCTTCTTTATTACTTGCTGCCTCGTCATACCGAGTGGTTGATTTGTAATATTCTGTTTAAAAAAAAATGGCATTGATCTTCATGGATCCTACATTTATGTTGGCGCGCGAGAAGGCTGTGGCCTTCGCTTCAATGCATGGTGTGGCCAATGCTCATCGTAGTGGAAGACCAAATGAGGTAACTACCCCAGAAATGGTCTCTAAAATAAAAAAAATATTGTACTGAGTGACCGTCGCTTAAAGCTTCGAGGGATAGCAGAGGTTGTACACATTTCGTCAGAACGTGTATTTAATATATTGCATGAGCATTTAAGTATGAAAAAGCTTTGTGCCAGATGGGTGCCGCGGCTTTTAAATGACCAGCAAATGAAAAACCGTGTGAATGTTTCAAATGAGTGTTTGGAGATCTTTAGACGAAACCCTAAAGAATTTCTTTGCCGTTTCATAACAGTCGACGAGATATGGATTCACCACTACACACCGGAAACTAAAGAGCAGTCAAAGCAGTGGACACAAAGCGGTGAATCCGCACAAGGTTACCCTGTCCGCTGGCAAAGTAATGGCAACCGTATTCTGGGACGCTAGAGGTGTAATTTACGTCGATTATCTCGAAAAGGGAAGAACAATAATAGCAATTGCAAAAGCTGAGCGAAGTGGTCAAAGAAAAACGACCCCACTTAGTAAAGAAAAAAATCTTGTTCGACCACGATAATGCACCGGTGCACACGGGAAGACTTGTGATGTCATATGATGACTAAATAATATTTTTGATTTGCAGGTTGACCATAGACCAGCTTCGACTACAAGACCTAATAATCGAAACTAATGTGAAACTTATTTATCTGAGGCGACTCCGCGACGTAACAAACGATTTCTATCGCTCACGCCAATTGAGCCAAGAGATTTTTAAAACGGAGCAGGAAGTGAAAAGATGGAGTTGCTGCTACGAGGGCTTATTGGAAACAATCTGATTAATGACCTTTTCATGAAAATTATCATGACAATGGAGAAAACGGAGGTTCGGGCAAGTCATCAAGTATTATGTTTTAAAAGGAAAAACGGCAACTCAAATTAAAACAAAACTTGATCGTGTGTTAGGAGACTCTTCACCATCGTTGAGCACTATCCACACTTGGGTCGTGGATTTTAAAAGAGGATGACACAGCTGCAATGATGCTCATCGTAGTGGAAGACCAAATGAGGTAACTACCCCAGAAATGATCTCTAAAATAAAAAATATTGTACTGAGTGACCGTCGCTTAAAGCTTCGAGGGATAGCAGAGATTGTACACATTTCGTCAGAACGTGTATTTAATATATTGCATGAGCATTTAAGTATGAATAAGCTTTGTGCCAGATGGGTGCCGCCGCTTTTAAATGACCAGCAAATGAAAAACCGTGTGAATGTTTCAAATGAGTGTTTGGAGATCTTTAGACGAAACCCTAAAGAATTTCTTCGCCGTTTCATAACAGTCGACGAGATATGGATTCACCACTACACACCGGAAACTAAAGAGCAGTCAAAGCAGTGGACACAAAGTGGTGAATCCGCACCTAAGAAGGCAAAGGTTACCCTGTCCGCTGGCAAAGTGATGGCAACCGTATTCTGGGACGCTAGAGGTGTAATTTACGTCGATTATCTCGAAAAGGGAAGAACAATAAAAGCAATTGCAAAAGCTGAGCGAAGTGGTCAAAGAAAAAAGACCCCACTTAGTAAAGAAAAAAATCTTGTTCGACCACGATAATGCACCGGTGCACACGGGAAGACTTGTGATGTCATATGACTAAATAATATTTTTGATTTGCAGGTTGACCAGAGACCAGCTTCGACTACAAGACCTAATAATCGAAACTAATGTGAAACTCATTCATCTGAGGCCACTCCGCGACGTAACAAACGATTTCTATAGCTCACGCCAATTGAGCCAAGAGATTTTTAAAACGGAGCAGGAAGTGAAAAGATGGAGTTGCTGCTATGAGGGCTGATTGGAAATAATCCGATGGATGACCTCATGAATGTTTTCATGAAAATGGAGAAAACGGAGGTTCGGGCAGTCATCAAGTATTATGTTTTAAAAGGAAAAAGGTCAACTCAAATTAAAACAAAACTTGATCGTGTGTTAGGAGACTTCACCATCGTTGAGCACTATACACATTTGGGTCGTGGATTTTAAAAGAGGACGACACAGCTGCAATGATGCTCATCGTAGTGGAAGACCAAATGAGGTAACTACCCCAGCAATGGTCTCGAAAATAAAAAAAAATATTGTACTGAGTGACCGTCGCTTAAAGCTTCGAGAGAGAGCTGAGATTGTACACATTTCAAAAAATTTGGAGCAAAAGTTTAACCGCCAAAATGACAAAATATATGCTCACAGCTCACAAGAAGTCCTGGAAAGACGTGAAACTCGTCACCACAGTGTCGACTTACCATAAAGCCGACGTTGTGGAAGGTCGAAGAGCGGGCCATGCGGTTCTCAAGCCGAAAGTCATTGAAGACTATACAATAGACACATGGGTGGGGAGGATTCGAAAGATCAACAACTCTTCATGTACCTCATGGAAAGGAAACGGGGCCTAAAATGGTATCTAAAAGTTTACAGGCGATTATTAAATATAACTATCCTAAACTCATATATAATATATAAAGCCAACATTGGCCAAGCGAAAAAATTTACACACAGACAGTTTAGATTCCAGCTAGCCGAGGAACTGGCCCACCGTTTTGGCACAGATGTAGCACCTAGGACGATCGCCGGTAACGCTTGTACTCGTCTGGACAAAACGCTGGACCATTTCCCCGAGCACTGCGAAGTGACATCAGAGCGCACAAAGAGACAAGACCGGTTCAAAAGAATGCGCTGCGTAAGATGCATGAAATTGAAAAAACAAACCAAGGCTAATACAATTTGCAGTCAATGCAAAGTGTATCTTTGCGTTGGCCAATGTTGGCGAGATTACCGTAGTTTAAAAAATATTTGACATAATTTATATAATATAACATAATATGTCTGATTTCCTACTAAGTATATATTTATTTAAAGTTTAACCACCCACCTATTTCCAATATGGTATGTTATATGTGTAATATAAATTATTCTTATTATATTATTTGTGTATAAGTTTATTTTTTATTTTTGTCAGTATGGTATGTAATGTATAAACGACTTTACACCCGGGTGCGAATTCCGTAATAATTATGCGCGTATAAATTCGTGCCTCAAACAACTCGAATGTCTGAATTTAGTGTTGCCAGGGTGGTGACTTCTGGTTTCTTGTATTTGAGTTAGTGACGGAAGATATGTTATTACGAAATGATTTTTTTCGCATCCTCAAACCAAACAGGAGTGTTATGGTTGCTTTTTTCTTTTCCTCGTATTTGTCTCTTCCTACGGTGAATTGGATTTCGTTACTGGCAACCCCGCGGCGTCATCGAAAATGCAAGTCAAGATGGTTGGCAGATCTTTCTTGTAGCAAAGAACGCAGACATCGCGTTCCCTTTTTTTGGGTTTTATACGGGTCAATACCGTTTCTCCTGTTTGGTCTCAGGGCTGCGTGCCGACGTGGAGACAATTTCCCGTGCGTTGGCGATCGGGGCCGAAGATATAGTGACGCTACTGTAACGCCACGAGTCGACATTTGTCGCCTGCCGAATTCCGCTGAACAATTTTCCTCGGATTGTTTTGGGCATCCGTGTGACACGATCGCCGATTCTCTCAAGTCGAGTGACTGTTCCTCCGGAGTTGACATTTACTTGCATCAACCCCGCTAAACAATTTTCCTCCGACAGGTGGAGTCTAGTATGGGCCTGGTTGTAGGCGGGTCATCTGGAGAGATGCTGAGCAACGGTGACGTAGAAATATATTTTTATGAGATAATTTAGCACACAATGAACAGATTAAATATTTTCTTTATTTGACCAAGTACAACCTTTGCATAGTTTCAGGCTTGGTCGATCTGTGTGAGATCGTCCAGAAATATGATTAATAATTGATTCATTGATTTTGTTACAGGAAAATGGATAACTTAGAAGATGATGCTCCTCTATTCTTGTCCCAGGTGTTCGCTCAGAACCCATATGAATGACGATGATGACGGAGTTAATAACGATCTAGTAAAGAAGATCATGAATGGGTTCCGCGCCTAAATATCCCACTTCGCAAATATTCCTCGCGATCTGGTCGTCATAAAACCCGCACCATATTTAGTAAAATCCAATAATTAATGTGGTATGGAATTTAATAATATAATTTTATCTTTTTCAGTTATTTATTGTAGTTAACGACCGACGTCATTGCCAGCTAATTCCTTTCCCTCTTGATTATATTATCCCTATTACTGAATATTTGCAATTTCCTCTAAAAATAATGTTTAAAACCATGTGTAATGCGATAATACAATCATTATTGCCTGGTCATCGACCAACTTCTGAACGTTGTCAATTATAGAGAATCTCGAAAAATGTACAGACGTAGACATGCTTTGACGCCCTACGAGGCCGAAAGCATCGAGGCGGCGAGGGCGCACCTTAAGTTTAGTTTAATAATGACACTCATGTGATGCTTGTGTAGACTGTGGACACGATAACCGTGGGGCCACTGGGACTGGTTGTAATGTAGCTCCAACCTATTCACTCCTGTATAGCCGTAACCTAATTGAAACTTGATCCCATTCCTAATAAGGAACCTACATCAATTAACCTAAATTAAAGCCATAAACCTTGGGTTAAGATTACTGTAATTCCAGCTACTCCCTGGGAACGCCCACGAATTACCTTGACCCGCAGCCTTACATGGTTATCCCCTCTTTACTTAATACATATAATTTTAGTATAATTGGCCTTGTTTCACAAATAAAGATATTAAGTTTTACATCAGACTTCGTTGTATCATTTGCTATGTCAAATCACTCTTCACCCTTGAAACAAGGGTGAGTTGGGCCTAATATTTCGTATTTTCATTATTTAATGTCCAGAATATAATAGAATTGGTGTGGTATAAATAGCTGCAGCCTACATTTACGAGACCTCATAACCACCCTATTTCTCACGTATTTTTGGCGGCTAATTTCACCCCATTAAAGGCGTATGGGCCGGTATAAAAAAATGTGTGTCTCTCATTTTTTAATAAATAATAACATATGACAAGCGCAACGAGATCGGAGGAGGACACCTCGAACACTTTCTCTGTCAGTACTAAAAAAAACTTATTAGAAAACCAACATTTTTTTTTTTCACTTTTCCGTTCCGTTTTGACGGAACTATCAAATCCTTCCCTTTTTACGCAAATGTGACATGTCTGTAGGGACTTAGACGACAACAGTCTATTACGATTAATTTATCAGTAAATCATACGGCTAAATAATATTTTTGATTTGCAGGTTGACCAGAGACCAGCTTCGACTACAAGACCTAATAATCGAAACTAATGTGAAACTCATTCATCTGAGGCGACTCCGCGACGTAACAAACGATTTCTATCGCTCAAGCCAATTGAGCCAAGAGATTTTTAAAACGGAGCAGGAAGTGAAAAGATGGAGTTGCTGCTACGAAGGCTGATTGGAAACAATCCGATGAATGACCATTTCATGAAAATGGAGAAAACGGAGGTTCGTACAGTCATCAAGTATTATGTTTTAAAAGGAAAAACGGCAACTCAAATTAAAACAAAACTTGATCGTGTGTTAGGAGACTCTTCACCATCGTTGAGCACTATCCACACTTGGGTCGTGGATTTTAAAAGAGGATGACAGAGCTGCAATGATGCTCATCGTAGTGGAAGACCAAATGAGGTAACTACCCCAGAAATGGTTTCTAAAATAAAAAAATACTGTACTGAGTGACCGTCGCTTAAAGCTTCGACAGATAGCAGAGATTGTAAACATTTCGTCAGAACGTGTATTTAATATATTGCATGAGCATTTATTTTAAGTATGAAAAAGCCTTGTGCCACATGGGTGCCGCGGCTTTTAAATGACCAGCAAATGAAAAACCGTGTGAATGTTTCAAATGAGTGTTTGGAGATCTTTAGACGAAACCCTAAAGAATTTATTCGCTGTTTCATAACAGTCGACGAGACATGGATTCACCACTACACACCGGAAACTAAAGAGCAGTCAAAGCAGTGGACACAAAGCGGTGAATCCGCACAAGGTTACCCTGTCCGCTGGCAAAGTAATGGCAACCGTATTCTGGGACGATAGAGGTGTAATTTACGTCGATTATCTCGAAAAGGGAAGAACAATAAAAGCAATTGCAAAAGATGAGCGAACTGGTCAAAGAAAAAATACCCCACTTAGTAAAGAAAAAAATCTTGTTCGACCACGATAGTGCACCGGTACACACGACAAGACTTGTGATGTCATACGGCTAAATAATATTTTTGATTTGCAGGTTGACCAGAGACCAGCTTCGACAACAAGACCTAATAATCGAAACTAATATGAAACTCATTCATCGGAGGCGACTCCGCGACGTAACAAACGATTTCTATCGCTCACGCCAATTGAGCCAAGAGATTTTTAAAACGGAGCAGGAAGTGAAAAGATGGAGTTGCTGCTACGAGGGCTGATTGGAAACAATCCGATGAATGACCTCATTAATGTTTTCATGAAAATGGAGAAAACGGAGGTTCGGGCAGTCATCAAGTATTATGTTTTAAAAGGAAAAACGTCAACTCAAATTAAAACAAAACTTGATCGTGTGTTAGGAGACTCTTCACCATTGTTAAGCACAATCCACACTTGGGTCGTGGATTAGAGGACGATACAGCTGCAATGATGCTCATCGTAGTGTAAGACCAAATGAGGTAACTACCCCAGCAATGGTCTCGAAAATAAAAATAAAAATTGTACTGAGTGACCGTCGCTTAAAGCTTCGAGAGAGAGCTGAGATTGTACACATTTCAAAAAATTTGGAGCAAAAGTTTAACCGCCAAAATGACAAAATATATGCTCACAGCTCACAAGAAGTCCTGGAAAGACGTGAAACTCGTCACCACAGTGTCGACTTACCATAAAGCCGACGTTGTGGAAGGTCGAAGAGCGGGCCAAGCAGTTCTAAAGCCGAAAGTCATTGAAGACTACAATAGACACATGGGTGGGGTGGATTCGAAAGATCAACAACTCTCCATGTACCTCATGGAGAGGAAACGGGGCCTAAAATGGTATCTAAAAGTTTACAGGCGATTATTAAATATAACTATCCTAAACTCATATATAATATATAAAGCCAACATTGGCCAAGCGAAAAAACTTACACACAGACAGTTTAGATTCCAGCTAGCCGAGGAACTGGCCCACCGTTTTGGCACAGATGTAGCACCTAGGACGATCGCCGGTAACACTTGTACTCGTCTGGACAACCATTTTCCCGAGCACTGCGAGAACGAGCGGCGGAGGGAAGGAGGCTTCCAGCAGTGCGTGTTCTGTAGGTATTCCACGGCGTCGAGGAATAATATTCACAGACACTTAAACAGGATGCACAAGAGGGCCTGGGGGACCACGAAAGCAAAAACATATTAACTTATTATGGATTCTTTAAGACTCCGATCCCCCGCAAGTTCTGCCCCCCCCCCTCCCCCAGGCACATTCCCCCAAGGGCAATCTCAGCTAAGGTGGTGGGGAAGAACAGTGTGGCCGGGCGGTGATCACCCCTCCCACAAATGTACACCACACCGGAAGAAGCAGCTCAAGTGATTGCACTTCTCCAATCTGGACTACGACAGGCAGAAGTTGATCGGCGTCTGAACATCAGTCGTTTTCGAGTGCGACGAGTATTCCAGCGTTTCGAGGAGACTGGCGGCTACATAAGGAAGCATGGTTCCGGGAGACGACGCTGTACTTCCGGTCAAGGCGACCGGTACATCGTGACGACCTCTTTGAGAAATCGTTTTTCCAACGCTGTTGAGCTCCAGCAACAGCTTCGAGCAGCTCGCAGTACGTCGGTGAGTATCTCGACGATTAGAAGACGACTACGAGAGAGGAATTTGTTGCCCCACCGAGCCGCTACGGGCCCCCAACTGACTGCACAGCACCGGACTGCCAGAAGAGGATTTCGCACTTCACACGAGAATTGGACGTTCGCCCAATGGAGAAAGGTCCTCTTTTCTGACGAGACGAGGGTGTGCCTTTACACCAACGATAGGCGCAGGAGGCTATACAGAAGACCTGGGGAGCGATACACAGAAGCCTGCACCGTAAAAACCGTCGGCTACGGAGGTGAATCCTGCATGTTCTGGGGCGGCATTTCCGTCGACGGGAAGACCGAACTTCTCTGCGTTTCCCGGACTGGTGGTGGCCGTGGCCAGGGATCCCTGACTGCTCAGCGTTACGTAGCGGAGATCCTGGATCAACATGTGGTGCCTTATGCTGATGTTGTTGGACATGGCTGCCAGTTCGTGCACGACAACGCCCGCAGCCATACAGCGCAAATTGTTAAGGACTACCTGCATGCTGCTGGTATCACCGTTATCGAGTGGCCAGCAAGGAGTCCTGACTTGAGTCCCATCGAACACCTTTGGGATCAGCTAAAGAGGCGGGTACGGTCGCGTGATCCTGCTCCTGTCACTCTCGATGAGCTTCATGATGCCGTCATCGAGGAGTGGAACAACAACCCTCAAGAGAGCATCGCCACACTCATCAGGTCCATGAGTGACCGCTTGGCAGATCTTCGGAGGGCCAGAGGAGGCAACACTAGGTCTTAAGTTTAGTTTTAAGCTTTATTTCTTGTTGTTGTTATGCTTTAAAATTTTGTGTAAATAAACGGTTTTCCTTTTTCCTGGCAAATTTTCTTTTTTTTCGTACTGAGGTTGATCGTAAATTTAAATTTTCTGATGGAGGGTTTTATCACCTTTAAAATGAGACCCCACAGTCATACCTTGTCATACACAATATACGGTTTATGAAACCTCGAAAGGAGAATTTAAAAAGGTGCGTTTTTTTTGACGCCGAGTGTATTTGTTATTTTATTTTGTTATATTGCGTATATAGTTAAATTGTGTTTTGTTGCAACTCATCTAGTAAACTACTTTGTTTGTTCTTGGATAGTTGCTTATTAGTAAGGAATTATTGAGATGCAGGAAATATGTATCCCGCGGCCACAAGTGAGCCAATTCTGTCGAGGTAGAACTGATGTTTTGTTATTTTATCTTGTTAATTGGCTAACTTACATCTTGTTACATAGTGCAGTGATGTTCACACTGTAAAGTTTGGTATCCTGTACTGTATATTAGCAGATGTATTTTGTTTGCTTGTGTATAGTTTGTTACTATTAAAAATTGAATACTAGAATGCAAAAATATGTACCCTGCGGCCAGTTGTGAGCCCATTGGCAGGGCAGAACTGATATTTTGTTAGTTTATTTTGTCATTCAGTTAACTTATGATTTACTGCATACTGCTGTATATAACTCCTTTGTTGCGGGCAGAGTTTACCTGGTAAACAGTGGCTTACCAGGAGATTTATTATGGGTTCTACGCAAAGAAGGGTCTGTCGAGAGACCTTGTGGAAAAAGACTTGGCAAACGTCAAGGCGGAGCTAGCTCGAAATGTCTTGCCCAAATATTTCGACGAGTTTCATGGCCTAAACAGGCTCAGAGAGTCGGGATCTCATCCAATCATAGTCCCTCAGGCAAGTTATTAAGACCCCTTCCTTACCCATCTAATTTTTTCGTTTTCGAATAATCCTTTAAAATGTACATTTTCCCATAAAACCGAATATAACGTGTTAACTGGGTTGTAGCCGGTCAGAGTCCGGCACTGCCCGAGGCCTCCATTTTCAGGGTGAATGAAGATTTTTCCCGGTTAACACACCACATTCGACATTTAAATGTTTGACAAAAGCAGCGTGTCTTATGCCCCTCTGGCGATTAATGGTCTTCTCAAAAAGGGTTATTATAAAGGACGATTACTTGAATGACGAGGAACCATGGCCGTGTCTTCAGTCTCAAGATCTGTCTTAGATTTACATGACATTGACTTGAATATATAATAGTTATGTATTTTGTAGACTTAGCTTATAAGACTGTTAGCTTAACAGCCTCTTTATTATTATTTGTTTTGACGTTTGGAGAGCCTTTACACCTCCAATTTTATTAATTTTATTTATTATTCTTAGCATCTAAAATGTATTTGACCGTGGAGACCTTTTACATCTCCACACTTAATGTATTTCACCATGGAGCCCATTCATCTCCTTATATAGCAAAATTTTGACTTATTGGATACATAATAATTGTGTATTCTGTAGCACCAGTTTACAAGACTGTTAGTTTAATTCATACACCTTTTTCTTTACTTTTTATTGACATTTGGAGATTCTTTACACCTCCAAATCATTATTATTATTTATTAACTGACATTGGGGACACTTTACATCTCCAAAATTATGTATTATTGACATTAGAGACTATACATCTCTTGTTTAATTTAAAATTTGAGTTTATTTTACTGTGATGGTATTGGCTGTTGTCTTTTATATAATAAGAATAGTTGCTTTGTGATTGTCACTAAATTGATAATTTTCTTTTTTATTATTATTGTTCAAATCATGACGTTTAGAGACCTTTTACATATCTAAATCTTAATTTCTCTTTATTCTGACAACTAGAGGGCTTCACATTTCTAGTAGTATAGATATAGATTCAAAATAATTTTGTGAACATGTAAAATAAGAATTATTTTTGTTTATTATTATTATCCTTTATTTATCTCTCTTTTTAAGTTATGTTTTTTTATAAAAATGTGTATAAGTCTTTTTTATGTAATAATTTCTTTAATGCATGTTATTTTAATAAAATGTATTTTTATACTGTTTTGAAAAAATAAGTCCACCTGAGTTTTTACTGGTTCTTCTCAGGAGTGGTGTAGAGTTAGAACCAGTTGTAGATTTTTTTTCTCTCTTGATGTCAGACGATTCGCAAATGCTTATTAATAAGCTTGAATAAAGAATAGTTTGACTTTGAATATAAAAAATACAACAAAATTAATCATTTACCACCTGAATAGATACCTAAACCAGTTCAGTATGATGTTGATGACAAATGACAATAGATCGCATTTCCCATGTCGATGTCGTGGAAGTATAAATACATAGTAATTGTTATAACATAATTAATTTGAACACTACTGTTAGTGTAACCAGATACTGTTGACTCCGGGCAGAGATTCACGGGATTTTATAATTTCAGGCCCGGCCTAAATTTAGGGCTTATTTCTCGAAAGCTTGTAAATTGTAATACAAGCGGAATTCCTTATCTTATTAATGATATTAAAAAGAGACTTCCACTTGTATTACAAGTTACAAGCTTTTGAGAAACTAAAACGTGTGCGCTCGACAATACTTTTTCCCTTAATTTGGGTTTTTGTAAAACTAATTTCGTAAATTCCTTTTAGATAGTAACTAAGTGTTCTTTAAATATTTTTTGTATTCAATTATTTTTAACATTTGGTTAAATATTTCATTTTTATAATTAAATCTCTCTTCACAACTAGAACTACTATATTTTTGTTAAGTTCCTAGCGTCAACAGATGGCGCCTATGCGTTTCCTTTGTACGTGCATCGGTACGGTACATTCATAGTGAAATAAATAGTTTTCTTTTAAAAATATTTTGTTTTCCTGGAAGGAAAGCCCTAATCCTAATTGTTTAATGCAAATACATATATGGCTATTTTTAGACAAGCAACATTTACCTACTGACAGAACCAGATTGTAATTTATAGACAGATCAGCACACCTTATTCTTGTACGATTTCATCAACAACTGAAACCCATCATTGTTTAGACACATCAGAATCAAACATTTACCAACTGACAGAACAGCTTTGTTTGTATTATATTAAGCAGATATTACAGCCCAAATTGTAATTTTCAGACACTCTAGTTCAACTTCTTGTACAATATCATAAACAACAGAGATCCACCAATTTTAAATCAGTATCAAACATTTACCAACTGACAGAACAGCTTACTTGGTATATTAAGACAATGTTTTAAGTGTTATAACCCACATCGCTATTTTCGGACGTATCGGCAAAGCTTCTTCTTGTAGGTATGTCATCAACAATAGAAACCCACCAATTTTTTAAATCAGTATCACATTTAGCACAGTTGACAGTCAGTTTTTTGGTATAAAATGAAGGCAGTGTCGTCATTTTCGTACACGGCACATGTTGTATATCATCAACAAAAGAAAACCACAATTTTTTTCAATCAGAATCACACATTTAAATCAACAATTTTTTTTAAATCAGACTCGAACATTTACCAACTGACAGAACACCTTTTTTCCTATATTTGTGATAATTATACCCCAGTAGCCAGTAATTTACAATAGACATTTCAATGAAACATTTAACTGATATATGAGTTATATGAGAGATTTTCCTTGTGATATCCAGTAACAAAACAAGTTGTTTTAAATCTTGTGGTTATGAATAACATATACTTCTCATATTATATTGAGGATCTTAATTCACATATTATAATTTTAAGACAATTCCCTTTCAGCATTTAGGTAAGTTCTACCTGTCACAACTTATCCTTGTAGAATATGATCTACTTATTGGTTGGTTCTACCAATAACATATCAGAATCATATTATTTATCAACTGACAGAACAGTTTCTTGCATAGAGGACAAAAATCTAATTTTTCATGTTTGTAGTACTCATAAACCAGTAATTTCCACTTCTTTTTTTGGTACCAAATGTAGTAGACAACCACTTAAAAAGGTGGTCAGAGAAGACAAGAAGACAGGAAGGCTTCAGCAACTATGGAGACAAGAACATGTGGAAAACATAATGATTAATTTGATGACACAAAGTTGTTTAACATGACCCTGAACCAATTTGTTGCTGCAGTCACAAAGCCTTGACTCATAAATAGCCCTAGATTCTTAATTAATTTGTTTTTGTTAAAAGTTTAATGTTTAACTAGTGCAGCTTGCTATTACTTCTTTTTGGTGTATTAAGTCTAAACACATTTGTTTAACGTTTTTCTGAGCAACTGTATTGTTATTACTCATTAGTGGAAACTGTTTTGGCCAATGTATTAACTATACCTTTTTTACTTTTTTGTGTAACATTCGCTGTTTGTTTCCCTATAATAAATAAAATAAATAAAAATAAAACAACAATGAACAAAATGTTAGAGGAGGCCTGTGTCTCTACACGACACACAGATAAAAAAACTTGTTATAAAGGTTTATAAGTAAAATAAATAAATATCCCAGTAATTCAGAAATACATCAAAAATATGAGGAACTGACAAAACAGTTTTTCATTATTTGATATCCAGAATGACAAAACAAGTCATTTGAAACTGTTATGGTATTTATAAAAAGCCTTTTCTGCTATCATATTGACAACATCAGAATATATTTCCTTTATTGTGATTTTCAGACATGACACTGGTCATAAAATCTTTTCCTCGTAATATCAACAACATTGCAAAATATTTCCTACAGAGAAAAACACAACTGTCTTTACATGAAATGCAAATCTAGAAAACTTTCAAAAGCATGCTGACAGAACAGCTTTTCTTTATTGACAACCACACCCAAGTTATCTCAAAGCAAACATCTTCTTTCTCGGCTCGCTTCTCAAATCAAATGTTATTGCCAAGAAGATGCAGGAAATTCATTTTGAATACAATTATTATATCACTGGAGGTTTCCAAAACGACTTCTGAATCCATTTCCAAGTAGCTAATGACTTCAATCAGTTGGAATTAGATGATGGTTGCCTTGGCACTTGTAAAAGCTTCACTTTTATTTACACAAATGCATTTCCTTCACACACCACATTATCAAAAGGATGAAACAGTTGAGATGTTATGCTTGCAAGTGTGCAACAACAATCTTTTATGTCTATTATCATCTTGACGTAGTATTCATGTTCTCCAGTCATTGTTGGTGTACAAGCACAGGTTACCTAGAAAAAAAAGTAGAACAATAAATTTAAGCTCTTAAACAAGACATTGGCAACATAATGTAATGCATTGAACTAAGTTGAAAAATCGCCTCCATATTGCGCATTACTTACATTATCTACTTATGAGAAAAAACTTTCATAAAATACTAATTGAATAAAAACTTAGATAACCAAGACTTACTGTCTATTCGCTCAGAAAATAGTGTAAAAAACTTTCGGTTCTTGTATGCGCATCTCTGCTTCTTCAGGCGACAGAATAACAGCCAGGCACTTTGGTAGAGCGAATTGAAGAATCATTGTATAAAGATATCGCAATTTCGCTAACTCTTCTCTTGTAATATTAACTGAACAGCCAAAGCTAGATGCTAAATATAAATTATAAGTCAGCTAGAAATTAATGAATACTAATATTATACGATCACTTCACTATGACAAATTTTTCTGTAATATTTAATTTATGGCCTGGATACTAGTTCTTTAAGCCAACTGCGAACTGAGTGCGAGGCAAAAAATGCACCCGTGAAGGAACATCCCAATAATGCACATCCCGATAATGGATAATGGACGTCCATCATGTACACGGATTATTGAGGCGTTCTTTCACGGGACCATCTTTATTGGAGCGTTTTGTTGTAGTGTAAGATCACATCAATAGAGCAAAATCATAACATGTTATTTTATTTATGCTGTACTTTGTAATATTTTGATGAAGATATTTGGGTTGTAAGTTGTAAGTACTCGTAGCAATGTGTTGTTTTTGTTGAATTATAGAAGACGGGGTAACGTGTGGAATTTGATGGTTGTCCTAGTATTTAAAATTATTATTACGTAAAAGTGGCTATGTAAAGTTTTCTGAAGATATGAATATTATATTTTTCCCTGATAGCCGTCGTCTTAAGATCCAAGAAAATGCAGCTCTTTTATTTTTATTTCCTATATAATTTGTTAAAAAACTTTTTTTTAATGAGTGAGATGACATTTGTGCAGTTTTATGGATGTTATGCATTTTTAACAAATTATAGGACATAAAAATAAAAGAGCCGCATTTTCTTGATCCTTAAGACGATGGCTATCAGGGAAAAATATTAATATTCATACCTTCAAAAAACTTTACTTAGCCAATTTGGCGTGACTTTTGTTTTTTTTATACTACGACGGTAGCAAACAAGGGGCCGTAAGCCCCGCCTGATGGTAAGCAGTTACCGCAGCCTATGGACGCCCGCAACTACAGATGTATCACGTGCGCGTTGCCGACCCTTTAAAAAATTATAAACTCCTTTTTTGAAGGACCCCATACTGTACACCCCGGGAAAACCTTTGAAGGGAGATCATTCCATAGCCGAAGTGTACCTACATGGGAGTAAATTCCTCTGAAACCGAACCGTACGCGACCATTTAGATTCTAGGGTATGCGGATGAATTCCCTGTCGTTGGTGAGCGATGCGGTGGTAGAAAGTAGCCGTAGGCAACAAGTCGAAACAGTTCTTCAGAGCACAACCCATTATACAAGCGATAAAATACACTCGAAGAGGCAAGAGGATGTTCTCGGATTTGACATTGACTTACAACTTACAATACCTGAATAATATATTTTATTGGCTTTGCTTACTGTACACTCAGTTTTGTAAATTTCTTATGTACTGCTGTTGATGTCCCAAATAAATAAAATAAAAATTTTATAGGTATTGAAAAGTATAAGACAATTGATGAGCTCATCGACCGTCGATGCGAACAATCGCGTGATAATTATTTTACAATTAAAAATCATATGCAATAAATATTGCCCTAGATCTTAACATACTGTGCTGTGTCACGCGTGTTTGTGTTAGTGTAATAATAATGATTGCATAGTATTTTTTTATCAAGATTTTGGGTGACAAAAGCATATTTACAAGAAGCTCAAAAATACAACGTAGTCTTCCCTCCACACCTGTACCTTCAAGTACCTGAGAAAGAAAATGCTCAACCGACGACCGCAAAAGATTGCGCAAACCTTAATAAAGCCGTATCAACACCAGTAGGCTTAGCACATGATTGGTGCGACAGTATGTCCCCGCGAGATAGATCTCCCGTCCTTTACTAGCTATATTAACAAAAGAGGGATGGATAGTTTATCTCGCGGCGAGATACTGTCGCGCCAATCATGTGCTAAGCCTACAGAAATACAGAATTGGATGAGCGCCATTGAACTATGTCTCAATGAAATATGCAGCATCTCGACAGAAGGTAAACTGAACTCAGGTTGTGATAGGCTAGAACAATCCTACACGTTCGTCACGTAGACAACGTAGTAGAGATTAAATGTAGATAAATCACCTCTCAATTCGATAAAGGATTGTCTCTTACAGCACGTAAAATATGTAGTATATATGTACGTTTAATTAGAATAAGAAGAAGATACTGGGAATTACAATGGTGTAAACGTATCATAGTATTTTCATATGTCACTCCCCTCCTTGACACTGTGCCTATTTCAAGACCAAAAACTAGGAGTCCACAACCTTTGCCGGAAGGTCTCCCACGGTACCGCGAACTAGGCAGTAAAATATCAAGCCCTGAAACAAAAAGCACTAGTAAACCAATGCAGTCTCCGTACTCTTGAAGAAAGACAGGATTTGTCTAAGTGCCTACGGACCCTTAAAAAAACAATCGACGGTTCTATCAAACCTTCCACCGATGCACAGCCATCTTTCGCCGATATGGTAAGAACTAATATCAAAAACCAAATTCGTCCCAGCAACTTGAGCTCAGTAGCAGTTTACCCTAAAGACCAATCTAAATCCAGTGAAGATACGAAAACCTTAGTGCAAAAAAAGATTAACCCCGAACAAATGAAATTACATGTTAGAGCGCTGCGCAAAGTAAAAAATGGCGGTGCTGTCATCTGTACCGACTCCGAAGATGACATTGAAAAATTAAAACAGACTTTTAAAAACACATCCCCAGACCTCACTGTCGATGAACCATTCAGGCGTAGGCCCAGGGTTGTAATAATAGGCGTTCCGTAATCTCAATGTGAACAAGAAGTATATAGTTGCTTATACGAGCAAAATCTTGCCGACAAGCTTCCGGACTTGACTCGAGAAAAAATCTTCAACTGCCTTAAATTAAGCCATAAATCAGGGAAGAAAGATGCCGAGACCTGCAACTACGTTATAGAAATTCCAGCCCTTATACGCAAGGTTCTAATATCGCAGAACCGAATCTTCATTAATTGATCATCTTGTTCTGTGAGAGACTTTACGATGGTGACTAGATGCTTCAAGTGCCAACAATTTCACGGCCAATAAGCAGTATCAGCTTAAAAGGCTTCCAATGGGACTCAAGTCCAGTCCAAGTGCTTTTTCCAGATTGATGGCGGTCGCGTTATCAGGGTTGACTTATGATGCTTGTTTTTTGTATTTAGATGATGTGCATAACGCCAACTTGGTTAAAGTTTTCGAGAGATTCAGACGGGTCAATAACCGTAAGCCGTTAGTGCATTTATTTGGTATGACGGGATCCCAGTAGTCGGTTGACGAAATTTAGGTTGATTTTAGAGGAATACGATTTCGAGATAGAGTATATAGTACGGTCAAATCGTACATTAAACTCGCAAAACATGTAGTAAAGCTGCATTTTTGGTATGTTATTTAGACACCATAGGGCAGTATAAAACCACATTTTGCAAGCAAAAAAAAGTTGTGCTAGCTGCGTTATACGTGAAAAACTGTGAAATTTACTGTCTATTTTTAGTTTCTGATTTTTATAAAAAAAGCCTTACGTTTTTTGACAATATGTATTAGGTAACGTTTAAAGATGAATGAATTTGTAACAAGATGAGATAATATGTATTACCGTAGGTCTTATAGTTTCAGAGATTCGACACTTCAAAAAGTACCCTGTTTTGTAAACTAGATAAAATGTTGAGTTTTGCTAACGTTTTTGGTTTAATATCGCCTTACCTAATTATGCTACGAAAATCATGAAATAATTATCTTATAGCGCAATTGATATTCTTTCATTTAAGGGTTAAATCCGGTCAGTAAACTTTGTAATTGAAACTAAAAACGCGAAATTCAAAAAGCAGGAGGTCCGCTATCAAAGTTTTTCATACAAATGGCCAGTCGTGTTGCAAAGTTGCAATTTTTGTATATTATAAAGGCCTTATAGATATATATGAAAATGCATATTAAAAGAAAAACAAAAAAATAATTTGGGCATAGGACGTAAAAAACGGAAAAAAATTCGCACTTTTTTTAGTTTTTGACGTTAAACTTAAAATCTATTAAGTTTAAAAGTTCACTGACCTAATTTTACCCTTAAATTAAAGAATATTAAGTGCGCTATAAGGTCATTATTGCATGTTTTTCGTAGCATAATTAGGTGAGGCGATATTAAGTCGAAAACGTTAGCAAAACACAACATTTTATCTAGTTTACAAAAAGGGGTACTTTTTAAAGTCTCGAATCTCTGAAACTATAAGACCTACGGTAATGCATGTTAGCTCAACTTGTTGGAAAATTAGTCTTTAAACATTTAATAACACATGATATCAAAAACGTAAGGTTTTTTTAATAAAAATCAGAAACTAAAAAATGGCCCTAAATTTCGAAATTTTTCACGTACTACCCAGCTAGCACAACTTTTTTTTGCTTGCAAAATGTGGTTTTATACTGTCCTATGGTGTCGAAACAACATACCAAAAATGCAGCGATACTACTTGATTTGCGAGTTTAGGGTAAAATTATGTACGATTTGACCGTACTAATATTAGGGGGCCGGAAAATTTTACGGCAGATGCTTTGTCAAGGATCTTCATAACATCGGATGAGTTGAAGTCCATGATTTCAACATTAGTAGAGGTACATACTCGTTCTATGGTTCGTGCGATAAACGATTTAAAAGAGATGCGTGCTGACTGCCAGCCTAAGGTGGTAGATATTATCCTTTGGGACTCAAGAGGATACGGAGATAAAAATTTGTTCAGGTAAAGAATTTCAGAGGATGTCAGAATTGATTATGACCGGAGAGCGAATCGCTAGGGATATTGCTTATGTAAACTCTACGATTTATATGAATCAGGATTCCTTATTAACGAAGGCACGCCAAGACGTAGCGTTACGGGACTTGATTACGTTATGCGGCAGTAGAAATGTAGTAGAGTTGGTGTTGATAAAGAGTGAGTTTAATAAAAAATATGTAATATTGTTGTGAAACGCTTTTCGCGGGGGAAATAACGATTTGCCTAGGTTATGCATTTTGCATGCGAAAACGAGAATTACTGATCCGGAAATGATTAGGGTTATATTAAATGATTACCATTTATTACCCACTAGCGGACATGCGGGTAGTACTGGAATGATTAACGGAATCCAAAAGAAATATTATTGGCGAAACATGCGCAAAGATATAGACAACTACGTAAGACAAAAATTAAGCAACAGGCAAACGCGAGAGGAAATGGCTATAACAACAACAGCAACAACGTCTTTTGAGAATTTTTGTATGTAGTCGGGCCGTTAGTCTTGGATAGTTTAGGGCATAAGTATATTCTCGCGTTGCAGTATGAGTTCACTAAATATGTAGAGACCTTATCCGTTGGAGAACAAAGCTTCTCAAACGGTAGCTAGGGCATTTGTTGAAAATTTTGTGCTAAGGTATGTTATTCCCCAAACTATAGCAACAAATTGTGGTACCTACTGAATTTATGAATTCCACGCTGAGCGATGTTTGTAAATTATTAAAAATAGAAAAAATTAACTCTACTCCATATCATCATGAAAGTATCGGGTCATTAGAAAATTGACATAAACATTGAAGAAGTTATCTAAGGATACACACAAGGTGTGATAGGCTAGCAAAATCCTACAGGTTCGTCACGTAGACAACGTCGTAGAAATTAGACACCTCTCTATACGATAAGGAATTACTTCTCAGAACACGAACAAAACATGTATATATAGGTACGGTTAATTAGAATAAGAGGAGAACATACTGGGAATTACAATGGTCTAAACCTATCAAAGTACTTTCATATGTCACTCCCCCTCCTTGACACTGTGCCTATTTCATGGGGACCGTGACAGGACAGGACAGGGTTGCGGAAAAATTTTTGTGCACTAAAAACGACGCAAGAACTTGAAAATTTGACTCCCGCCTTCTGCAGAAGCACTTATGGCGTCGAGGAACGCGCAGTCCAGATATTCAAGTACGACGAAGGCTGCCTTCATTAGTGTCAGCTGAAAATGGCTGCCGTCTCCGTCATGCATTTGCACAGTCTCCTCGGAATCGCCAAAGACTGGCTCCCCTCCGGTCCAGCGTCGCATGGGCCGCCGTCAACCATGATGTCTGAATCTGAATATGGCAAGCAGCAAGCACCGTGTCATCAGCGAGCGCCCGGATCAGCTCCGCAGTTCAAACGACGAGATCGCGATAACAACATGGAGATGTTTAGGTTTTTTTGTTGTCTGTATTACATTGATGTACTTTTTTTTGTGATATGTTAGGTACCAGGTAGGAATAGATTTTTCAATTATTAATTCTGATATTATGAAGGGATTTTACGGTCCTGGAACACTCGGTGCGCGAGTCTAGTGTACAGTTGTACACGTGTTCGATCATTTTGTAAACCTGATTATTGTGAAGATTGTGGGAGAGATTAATAATTATTTGTTTTTTAGAGTCTGTTGTTAATTGTTTTTTCTTTATACATTTTGGTATGTTATAAAAATAAATATCTGTACTGATCAATTTCACTATTCAAAACATAATATTATAGGTATAATAGTAGATATATTTTCGCACATGCAATGCATGTTCAGCAAGGTCAGAGAACGAAGGTTCTTGACTAAGCGAAAATAATATATGTTTACCTATACTGTCTGTAGGTCAGACTAATGGCTTTGAAATATCTAATTATCAACCGACTTCAAAAAAGCAGGAAGTTCTCAATTTGGATCGTATATTTTTTTGTTAAGATTTTGCTTTATGAACAATTGGTATACATATATTTTAACAACAAACAGTCGTGAATGTTTAAATGTACATGATTGATGTATAGGTATACATACATAGGATATTTGTTATTTGATTTTATTTATTGGAGAAAAACAGACACCAGTATTACTTATTATAAGAATAAGTTGTAATTGTTGGTTACTTGACTGATACATAACTTAACTTTTAAAGGTAATCGTCATCACTTATTGTAGTAGTAGGAAATAACATTATTTTTTCCCTCTTGTTTATTAGGTAAATTACGTGATTTAAATATTATTTTTACTACGAAACAATGTCAATGTTTTCATTATCATCACTGTATTACGTGAGTTAAGTGACTTAATAATATGTACCTACATAGTAGTAAGCAGTTTTTTTTATTCCGCGCGAGATAAATATTAAATGCGTGATTTTTTTATATTGATGTACTAAGATCACACAAATAGTGAATGTGATAACGGGTAGGACAGTTGTGTTAGGTGAATTGATGAAGAAAGTTGGATTGTATAGTATTGTTGAATTATAGAAAACGTAGTAATGTATTTGATTTGATGGTTTAATGTATAATTTTATGTTGCAGTGAGTAGCCTCACTTGGCTAAAGTTTTTTTTAGATATCATCGGTTTATTTTTCAGGGGAGGGATCATCACGTAGACAACGACGCAGAGATAAAAAAAAATGAAACCCCTCCCTATACGATAAGGAATTACCTCTCAGAACACGAACAAAACATGTATATTATAGACACGGTTAATTAGAATAAGAGGAGAATATACTGGGAATTACAATGGTGTAAACGTATCATAGTGTTTTCATATGTCACTCCCCCTCCTTGACACTGTGCCTATTTTAAGGAATTTTGCCTCAGATTGGAGTTCGTGGACTCAGTATTGGTGTTTTGCATACAACGCTTCAGTAAATACTAGTACAAAATATTCACCTTATGAACTAGTGTTCGGAAAACCTTGCAATGTGCCAAGCAGCCTTGTGAAAAAGGTAGAACCGCTTTATGTGTTTTCATATGTCACTCCCCTCCTTGACACTATGCCTATTTCAATATAATAAAGCTTTATGAGCTACGCCGTAAGAAATTTGTTTTAGATATATTTGCTGA